>VTPC01090650.1:301320-329895 GCA_011009095.1 Ignelater luminosus | reverse complement strand
ATAGAATATTTAGGTGTTGATTTTGAAGATGAAATTGTTTTTAATAAGACCAGTTTATCTAGCCTACCATGGTATATTCCCTTCAATGTGCTTCTCTGACTACAATATCAACTTCCTTCCTTAGTGATATTAACATGCTATTACGATCAATGGTCAAAAAAGTACTAACACTGCTCTATATTTCAAATTCGACATTATATTCTCCGAGAAAATCTTGGAGTCTAGGGTTGGTAAAAGCTCAATGGGGAACATATTTATAAAAAATAAATATTACTCTAAAATTATTAAAAGTTAATAACGAACATCTACATACCACAAGAAATCTAAATACAGAAATACCATTATGTTTAACAAAATTAGATAGTTCAACAAACATAAGATCAACTCGCTGTGTTCTGAGACAATGAGACTTTGATAAATGAGCTAGTTTATCTTCAAAAGGGACTAGAGTTATTTTTTGCAGTATATTCTAAAGCTAATGAATGAATGATTGTTAAAGCAGGATTGTACTCATATGAGTGAATTGCATTGAGCAAGATGAATTGCAATAGGTAATGTTGCGAGGTATCCCGGGAAGAAGCCTAAATACAGTCCTCTACAGATCTTGCTGTGACGAGACAGAAACTCTACCACATCTATTAAGCTTTTGTCTGAAGGGACAACTTTTTCGCATCAACAGACATAACAAAACACGAACTCTCATTGTCGAAGCATTTAGAACTAATCCTCCTTTTGAAGTTCATGAAGAAATTCATTGTATATTTGCTTTAGATTCAAATCGTCTTACTGATATTATAGTCATCGATCGTCCAGAAAATTCTGCATTAATCATTGATTCTACTTGTTTTGAAACTGATAAGACAAATAAAATAAAAATAATTAAATAAATAAAAATAAAAAGATAAATATGACACTGATAAGTAGTCTGTCCCCTGTAAATTACTCAAATAAGATAAATAACTAAAATCTTTTAAATCTGGTGATAACCAATGTCATAATTCATAAACAACTAGACATGAGACGATAGCTCCTGAGCTATGTTTAATTTTGTAGACTGCTAAAGCTATTCTCTTGTTGAATATCACTCATGTAAGGAGAATAACTGAGAGTTCTTTTTATGGCGCCTTGAAGCTTCTCAAAGCATAACATGACAAAGTTTCGTTGCAACAAGCATTCATGTAGCAGTATAAAAACGTTTCTGATAGTTGTGGTATGATTTTAAAATTCTAAACAAAGTACCTTGGGAACTGGAATCTAAAAATTTGTTCTGACAACTTGCTAGCATAAACAAATTTTAAAAATTTGAGGAACCAAACTATCTAATACTTATTTAGTGTTTAATTTGGTCACAGTTTTGGACTCCCAGTAAAATAATATTTGTATTTCTTAGTTTTAAAATAGTTTATTGTTCTTTAGAAGTAAACCTTATTGTTGCTTAACTTTTCTTTTACTTGTCATTTGTTTAAAAACTAACTTTGGTGTTTTGTATTTTATGTTAAATTCACAATATTAGTGAATAGGATCAATCGGGGCACTCAAAATGATACATTATTTGATTACAAAAAATTAAAACCGGATCTACCTTTTTTTAAGTCAAAAACTTTTCTGTCATGATTGCAAACTTTTGATGTAACTTGGTTATTTTTTCAAGTAGCAACTTCTTGATTAGAGGATTTCAATCAGGAGGAATTTATCTATCTCTTTACGTTAAACGATTTTAAAAATATCAACTGTGCTATGACATGTAACAGGCTCAAGTTTGTGGGGCTAATATGATACGGCTGAAGGAGCTAATATGATACCAAGGACGGGGCCATTTTGACACGCTAAAAATTGACACGCCACCTCTAAAAAGTAATAATGTTATGGTTTTGGTTGCTTTAAACCATATGTTTGTTTTTTCTACGGTAATTTAAAACAATGTTTTATTAATTTTATTGTAAAGCCGTACTTTTGCGCTTTGGGATTGATCGGAAACAAACTCTCATAACTCAGCCGTGGTCAAAGATAAAAACTCGAAAAAATACTGATGAAACACTTGATCCTGGGGTATATCAACAGAGCCCCGCCTTGCCATTACTGTCTAAAACCAGTGAGATATAAGGCTGTATCACTTTAGCGGATCGTATTAGTCCCATGTTTCGGGGCTAATTTGATACACAGTTTTGATTTTTCCACTAACTTGTGGCGTACCTTAAGTTCTTTTTAATTCCATATACGGCTTTAGGATTGAAAAACACACAATTTAGTATGATTTCATGTGTTTGCTACTAATGGTGACGAAAAGTATGCCTTTTTGCCTCATATTAGCCCCGATTGACCCTAAATGTTACAAACCCTCAAAGATTAGGAAACAAAAAAAAACAGTCTGAGTCAAACAACCCTTGATCAAAAATACTTCTCTTCAAGGATAGTATCATCTAACCTAAGCAATTCTCCATCCCTGTACGTATACACTCCTATTGCTAAAAACTAGTTCAGTTTTATTTCTTCTTGACTTTGAAATTATCTTTTTGGCAGTTTTGATTTTAGTTTGATCAGAAAACTATCGGATCATAAACTGTTGAACTCGAGCATTGAAGATTCTCTTTCTGATCATTGATGAATTAACAAGAGGTTCGAATAGATCGGGTAGTTAATTTTAAAGTGGGAAATGCAACAAAACAATAATGAAAATTTATTTCAGACTGCGAAGGCACACATAATAAGAATGAATTGTTTACCCTTTCGGGTATGTACAAGCAGCATTATGGATGTATAACAATTTTATGCAGAAATTAAGGAATTTCTAGAATCGTTGTATCTTACGTTAAAGAAACATGCTAAATTTTAACTTTACTTAAGCCAACAGTAGTGATGAGGTCGAAAAACGAAACAAGACACCGAAACCCATCACATGATGTTGTTGCATTGATGATTTAATAAAACGAGAGATCTATGTACGAGCCTGGAAGGAAGGAAAGTCCCGTGTTTCACTTTCCCATTTTGGTACAGACTATTTTAGGGACTTGAAACTTCTTTGCATTCAAGTGTAGAAACTTTTAGGAAAAGAAAAATTATGTGACAAGACTTACAGGAGATAATCAAATCAAAAATTTTGGAAATTCAAATTTCTTTATTTCCAAATCAAATGCAAACCTAAAGAGTTAACCTCTCAACTACGCTACATGCATAATGCATGCATAAATGTATCTTTTTGCCCTTATAATGTCCCAAGGACTGTAATAAATCATTACGTCCCTGTTCTAAACGAAAATGGATTTAGTTTACAGATGAAAAAAGAGTTGTACGTCCCATGGGAGTAAGTAATATTACAGTCTCCACGTGATTCTCGTCAGAATCTTTAGTTAACTATCTTTTGTTGTATCTCTATCCCCAATAACTTTTATACTAAGGACAATTTACTTTTAAAATTAATCCTGTTGTTTGGTGCTGTGAGCAATGCAGGTAGTGATAAATAAAGAAAAACAAGAAAACTTCGTTTCCTTTAAGGTAGCAACATATATTATAACTTATAAGACTAACTTAAACTGGGTAGTATCAAACATGGAAAAATGAGAAAAGACTAGTAAAATCTAGATAAATTTATATCTATAATTTATAAGGTAGGAAAGGAAAGATTATTCTCTAGACAGAAGTTTAGCACTTAATTTTATGAACACTCTGTAAATCAGTAAAAGTAGAAACTATACAATTTATTGAAAAAGGATATTCAGTTTCAAACAAAGAGAAACATACGCTATAATAATTAAAGGTGTTCAAAATATGGTATAACCAAATAAAAATCAATATAATCGCAATTATCGTTTACGTGTTGCTCTTGAATTCTACTTAATGTCTACTACTCAACTAATTCAACTGTTTGCAGTAATTATTCTTTATACACCATTTTAAAAAGTGTGCATTGGAACGGTGTTTAGTATATAACTGCATTGTAAATTTCCAGAACCCTGTGATTATTTCGCTTTCTATAACATGCAGAGGATTTAGATTTACAAACTAAATATTTAACTAATTCTTTGAATGATTGATGAAAAAAGGAATCGCTAAGTAGGTTTCCAAATTGTAGATAAAACTTTCAAAAGCATAATAAATAGAAAGAAGTAAATTAAACATCAAACACGGGCTATAATACTCACTTTCAGTAATTACACATGCAGGATATTTCAAATTCGCGTATACACATAGATCAGAAAACTATTGGAGCTACGGGGTCAGTAGAAGATAAGAAAAACTACTAAAATATAGTTAAGTACCATCTATTGCAAAATAAATATGGCTTATAACTTATTCAGATTATAATGTAGAATAATAGTAAGAAAGTTAAGCTAAGAAATTGCAGATTTATGTTTTTGAGGTTATTTTGCAAATAAATGGTAGCAGCTAGAAACACAGTTAGCACAGTTCCAGTGCGATTTGGAAAATTATCTAGAAAGAATCTTTAGATATCTGTGTAACATGTATGTACTACTTATGCATTTTTAATTTCCCAAAAGCTTATTTCTGAATTCTAGAATATATTCGTTATCTAACTAAAATATAGTGCATCAAAACAAACATTAGGTTACCTGCAGAGTATACATTGTGTACACTACAGCTTCTAACGTGAGTTATATACAAAAGACAATCATTTGTGAATAATTCCTAAACTATGCTTAAGTCTAATAAATTATTTATTTCTTACCGTATCTGAACCAACTATAGGTGAAATGGCAGACGACATTTTAAATTGAAGCAAAGTATTGATCAAACTCGCCAGTCCAACACTTATATGCAATTTATTCTATAAATTATTAACAAAAACACTTACAGTCTACAAGTAAAATTAAAGATATCATGATAGTAAAGACTACGATTAAAGCATTTTTAAATTCTATGAAGTGCGCGAATAACGTGATGCTTGGAAACACACAAAAGTTTCTGTAGAAAGACGATCAATTTTTTGTTGGCCAATGATAAACCAGTAACTCCATTACGTTCGTGTAGGTAATTACCACCCCTTTTCGATCGTTTTATACCATTCAATATTTCATAGTAGAATATAAGTTATCGTTTACAAATTGATTGCTGAATATTAATAATTTACCAGAGAAATTGATTAATAAATTCTTGAAAGTCAAGTCAAGAGTCGTTTCAACAATTACAACTTGATATTCATTTAATCAAAAGATAAACAAAAAATTGAAAATGGCATTTTCTCTTTGTTTTTTTTACCTTACATTGTAATATTACGTAATCGTAATGACTAGTTGAATTATAACTTTAATTACTGAAATGATTTCATGTACTTCTTCTGAACGACTTACCAATACCATAAATATTTAATTATTTAATTATACTAAATTTAATTTCAAGTTGACAGTTTGATTATTTACATTATCTGTGAAGTATTGCATGGCTTTATGTTATTTATTTAATCCTAATCCAAAACTATAGTAAAACTTGTTACCTACATCTTTTGAAGCTTAACGTATCTGTAGGGATGTTAATCTAAATATTTATTAAATCAAATTCTAATTTTTTTATATAGTAAACTTTCAACTGACATAATATTATGAATTATGATATTCAAATATTTTTGTCTTTATTTTAATATCTTACTTAACTTACCAAAATCAAGCCTGCTAACTGACTAATCTGGTGCACGTAACGTACTTTAGAACCTTTCAGTGTTGAATTGATTGCTGTTACTATTAAGAGGCTACAAAGACTTTGAATTTCTGTATCATCTAATGTATTTCCAATAATTATTAGGATTTATTAAAGTTTTCAAAATCGACTCTGAAGTCATTTAGTTTGGTATTTTCTCATGTTTAGAATAGCGTTGTAAATGTAATTTCGTTTGTTTATTTTTAATTTGTCAAAGCAATTCGAATTCATCAAGGTATAAAATTAGTTTTAATTTTGAAGATCCTTTTAAGATTCCCTTTATTTGCTTCTACTCATTCCTTGTTTTGAGATGCATTTTAGTTTACAGTGGTGTGGATTGAGGAAGAAGAAGGACGTTTGGGGGAGGCCATCTTTTTTCCAAGTTTAGTCTGTTGCATTTTTCCGATTTACATTTACAAATAGGAGAATACAGACATTTTTATAGCGTCACCCATGCATTACTTTTGTTCACGCAACCTCCACGCGGTGCACATCGGATCACGCTAATGCCGGCGGCCGCGATTAAATTGATTTCATATGACTTTGTACTTTTGTTCTTGCTGCACTTATATATGAATAGCTTTCTTTATGTATTATATGTATATAATATACATAATACATTCCAGTTTAAATGATGAGCACTCGAGCCTCATTTTTTTGCGAGATGCAGAAATTATCAGCTTCAAACGGCTGTAATTCGAAAACTATAAGTTTTTGGACTTTGTGCTTATCGATACTTTTGATCTACATAATAAGGACTATCATTTATCAAGGTTTCAACAATTTTGACCGGAAGCCATTTCCCATAAAGATTCTGCGGAGTCCTTTGAGAAAAAGTATTTGAAAATTTGTTTATGTTCTAAAAAGGTTTCCGTAAACTTCACAGAGAGCTAGAAGGAAGGGCCATGGTCCAATGCCCAGTCACTGTTCTGGGGCATCGCCTGATGCTCCCCCTTCGTTCCGCCACTGTTTATAGTAGCCAGTAGATTGTATGCCCTACTCTTTGCTGTCTAATAGCTATAGTAATATAGTAATAACTATAGTAAGCTAATGATTGTTTTCCAGCGATTCTTGTTATTTCTTGTTTGTGTAAAGTGAGAACTTTTAGCATATTTCTCAAAACAGTTGAACACTAATTATAATGTAGCGACGCATCGCTGTGCATTTTCTTTAGGACTCATAGTCGCCCACAATCCAAGTTTAAATATTGTTGGGGTTCCAAGTAAATTTCTGAGTTTTGTATGGTGTTTCAAAAACCTTCTAGTTTCTGTATTGAAATTAGATCAATTGTTCTCTAAATGAGGAAAAGCTTACTATGAAGAAAGTGACAAGATGACAAAATGATCTTCCGTGTCGATATTGTTGGTTCTTATGCTGAAACTTTTTGTTTGTATATGCAACAATATTGAACTTTAAGCATTTATTGTTTATGAAACACTGATTGCCTTATTAGTTTAAAATCTATCTTATACTGAGTATTTATCATGAGGTTACTTAAAATGTTGAAGTGCAGGTGTTATCTACCGTTACTTGATGTTCTTTGAGAGTGAACTGAAACTGCGTTTTCATAGAACTATTACGGCATGCATTCTCGTCTCAACGACCGTTTTTTGATAAATGTGGTGTCCATGATCTTTTATGTTAGTATGCAGGCGGTTTGGAAGAGCTTTTAGAGATAAAAACCATCTGTGTATTTTTGTTTGAATACCCAGTATATTTCGATATACTGGGTGTTTCAGACGACCCGTCTATCCCTATTAAAATTAAGAGGTTTGAGTTTTTTGATGAAACGAACGGTTTCCTTATTAATTTTGACGTCCTCTTTCCGATGGTGTAGACATTAAAAAACCCCGAGGTCCCCTTATAGGAAAGATGGGTGGTAACTTTAAAATTGTAAATGGAAATGCCTATATTTCATTGCAAATTTGGATTTTAACCCGCAAAATACCTAGAATTTATTTGAAACATTTTTCTCGATTTGTAATAGATGGCGCTGTAAACACGAAAAACTGAAATTTTGCGTTTATCTCACGAAATACACTTCCGATCAAAAGATTAAAATAAACATATTGAATATTACAGAAATAATTATTAAATTGTGCTAAGATTGAGCTGCCAACTCAGTCTTGGAGGGGAGCGGGGGGGGGGTGAATGGTGTGGGATAGTTAAAGTTAGCACGTATTTCATTCTTGCATTGAATATTTATTGACGGTCAGGCCGGTGTAGAAAGTACTGAATTACTAAATGAAAAACGATTGACTTTAGAAGTCGCACTACGTATGTTTTTGCAGAGTGTTTTCTGGTATAGGAGAAAAATAGAAACTACGCTGAAAAACTACTTTTGAAATTGGGCCGTCTCAGAATTGAAGCCCATGTTTTGTCCTCTGTCATTACTTAGAAGCAACCAAAAAAGAGAACCTAAAAACCTAAAATTATATGATACACAAGAGCGTAACGAGGGTGAGACAAGAAGTAAGCAATACGAGTAATTGAGCATGTAAAATACTATCATTATAGAAATAAATTTTTCTGTAATCAGTGATTGATTGTTTGCAGGAGGAAGGTAACCGGGCGAGACACGATGAGCAATAGCAACAATAATTAGTGAACTAATAACTGAATAATGAACGAATAAAATTAAGTATTGATTGTTCTAATCAGAATAAAACATTGAGCTTGACAAGCTATAGTTATTTGTTCAAAATTATCGTCTCTTTCAAAAATCTTACAGAAACGGTAACTACCTAAAAACTGGAAGTTGATGATAGTTTTGTCTGCAAGTAGCTTTGGGATAAGTTTAATTTGTTGTGTTTTACTAGACTCTTCTAACAAACCAAGGCTGTCTCGTTTCTCTATCAATTAAAATAATTATCACATGACTACTTGATGGTGATTTGATTTGTTATTAATGTATTATCGATGAGTTTTATTTACATCATGCAGTAAAACAGTTTAATGTGAACAATGTACTTAGTTTTAATTTCTATTTATTGTATCAGATTAACAGCAGTAGTTACCATATTTTAAAATAATGTGCTTTTGCGTGCGCGGATTACATATACAGATTAATAGACGGTATTTTATTTTGCTGTTAGTATAGTCAATTTCTTAGGACTTGAGGGCTAGATATATTTTAAAATCAGAATATAAACTTCTGCAGGTGAATAACCTTTCGTGCAAAAGATCGCGTGATTTAACTCATTAGCATTCTTCATATAAGTACGTACTACACCGCTTGATATGTCCCTGATAGCGTCAACGTGATAACGGTGTATACAAGACACCAGCTAGTAAATAGTTACTATACGTTCTTTCCTGATTGTTAAACATTAATGTCACTGCAAAGCTATCTTTGTAAGAGCATAATGCTCAGACTTTTCAATCAACATCCAAGTAAAACTGTAGTGTATGTACATAGGTACTTACCTACATATACTTTAAATAAACTTTCTAAAGGTACTGAATTACAAATTATGATATGAAATATAGTTTTAAATTAACTGCAGTTTAATACATAAAATAGAAAAGCGGAAATTAAAATTTATTTTAAACGACTTGATTCATTTCTCCTCCCTTTTCCTTCTGTTTCGTGCTTTGTAATACAAAATTTCTCTAGTTATGTCAAATTAACTTTCTTTTCTTTGATATTGTGCTTTAATTTGTAGATCAGAAAAATCAAAATTTTTATTTATTTTTTAGCATAGTAAGAAAAAAGTTGAACTAGCTTAGATATAAAATAAACATTCAAAGACTTTACCTTTCTCCTTCTTCCCATTCTTGAATCAACTCAATTGTTTATGCTGAAATTGCTGCAAAACGAAACAAATCTTTATCAAATCCTCATCAGAATATGAAATACACGTCAAATTACCAAGATTGAAATTGTATTTACTGAAAATCAACATAAATGATCAACGTCTATTCTCTGTTACTATGCCATAATAAGTAGCTCCTAAGATTGTAATGTCTCAGACCATTATCTCACTTTCATTTGTGATTGGTTATGCGAAGTTTATTCGTTTTTTAAATCACGATTAAGACTATCTAACCTTATTTTTAAAGAAAATTATAAAAATTCTTGAATTCCAAAAACAGTGTGTAGCTCAAGGAGTTGTGCTAAAACAGTATTTCTCAAGCTTCTGCGTAATATTAAAAAAAAGCTTTTCGATTTGACCTCACGAGGAGTCCTAGAATCCTGTGCTGATAGATATCTCGAGATTTTATTCCGTTAGACTAAACCTAGCACGACCGAGAAAACGTTTCGGGTTTTTAAAAAATTTTATTGTGCCGAAAAGTCTGAGACGGGCCCGAAATAGATAGATAGAGCTGGCGTGAACCAGACTGTCTAAATAAAAATTTGTAAAACATTTCCCTCGTCTTTGGAAGTTCATTCTTCGAAGTACTAAATGAATTCTTTAATAAATTAACTGCAATAGGCAATAGACAATCTTTAAAATCTACAAAATATTCTTAAATATCAATCAATATCAATCTAGGATCTGAATGTCGAAATTCCAATAAACATGGCAGGGTAGTATGGCCGTTATTATTACCAGCTGGTTTGCAGTCGCTTCTCATTTGGCAAGCGATGAATATCAATGCCGACATTATGGCACGGTATGGTTGATTTTCCAATACAGGCCCACTATCAGATTGTAGCAGGGAAACTGACAAACTTCAGTGTTTTAGCTCTGACGGATCAATAAGGAGACAGAGACAGGTCCGGCCTCAGATGCCAAGTCAATGAGGCGGTTGCCTCGGAACGCGCAGATAAAAGTAAAATAGCAAATGCAATAAATACCCTAGACATGTTACCTTCATGAGCATCGACATTTAACTTGTTCACTAAAGACGAACTCAAAAGCAAAACTATCTGTAACAAAAGAGAATTAATTTCTAATTATCTATTTTCTTAAGAATTGCATGAAAATGAGAAGTATCAGTACATTTTATTTCGTAGTATTCTTGTGATTTACTTATCTGTTGTGACTACAGTGCTGGTTCATTAGACCAAGTATTCAAGTTCCACAGGACCATCTCTCTTTAAACAAGAAGGTCAAATACTGACGGTATTGGAAGCATTGATTAGCATAGTTGTAATATCTCTCTCTTCCCAATATTCTGTGACTTTCGGAGCATTTTCCTCCACTTTGGTTAAACCAAAGCATAAAAAGTGTTTTCTTAATATTGAATCGATTTATTACTGGTATGGAAGTTTTGTTGAGAGTATTGTTTTGGTAAAGAACGTACGAACAATTTTTGCCGACTGCTAAAAATAATTTTCTTCTATTCGTTATTCAATCTTTTGAAGGGTGAACAAAACGGGAATCATCGATACAACTCTAATAATTTTTTTATTGGTTAGACTAACCTTTCTCAATATTCATCATTTTTTTTTCTACTTTAGATAGTTCAGATAAGACTGCAGTAAAAGCCTTTCAGCTTAGATATTGTTAACAGAAGAATTTTGATTTAGTAATTCAGAAAAATACTAAGATTTGTCTGTGAGTTCTCAGAGTGTCAGAGAAATTATATTTTTGATATAAGACAATGCCTACTCAGTTACGGTCTCAGAATTACAGATGGACAAAACCGTACCTTCAAGTGTGAACCTCTATGAGCCACTACGTACCTATTGAGCTGTTGCTGCTCGAGCTTTCCGGTTTGATTTGACCTTTATGAGTCGGTTGAGTTTGTTGAATCAAATCAATGAAGTTGTTTTTTACATTCAGTCTTATAAGTAGGTTGGGAGACTTTTAATATTGCTTAGTATCAGATACAAGGGCACAAGAATCTAAAGATGACAGAGATGGTAGAGACTATTTTGCAGGGGAGATTTTCCTATACTTTGGCGACTTGTTAAGCATACTACTAAGACAATACAATGAAAGGTAATAAGGGAAACGCTTGTATATTGTAGTAAATAAAATATTTTATAATTTAACTATGTTTTTACGCAACAGATTTTCTATTTTATTTCTATTAATGTGTATGAACTAACAACTAGATTGAATAGAAATCTATTAAAATAAACTACCTACGAAGATGGTCAAAAGAGTACAGATGAGATAGTTAAAATAATTTGCTTATGTTATAAGACTCAGGCAATCAGGGAAAAATGAGTGGAAGAAAAATCAGTAAGAACTTTTGAGTTTTAAATCTATTAACCTTTTGAACACCATTATATACATTGCTAATCTCTTCACCACTGGACAGAGAAATTATATTTTTGATATAAGACAATGCCTACTCAGTTACGGTCGCAGAATTACAGATGGACAAAACCGTACCTTCAAGTGTGAACCTCTATGAGCCACTACGTACCTATTGAGCTGTTGCTGCTCGAGCTTTCCGGTTTGATTTGCAGCATTCCTCAAAACAATGTTTTAGACTTTTCTCTAGCCAAATACTCAGCTTCTTCATTATTTTCATGTCACTGTTACAAGGGATCTAGCATATTGCTTTGGGCTAGCTGCCAAAGTTTATACAAACAACCTCAAAACTGATAATAAAATCTTTCTAGCATTTCTTGGGCAGTCTTGTTTCTTTTTTATTGTGCAGTGTACACTGACTGTCTAGTAGATGAAATTATGTGATCCCTAGAGAATACCCTAAGTACCACGTAACTAATATTTTTGATTCTGTAACATCATCACAGAATTTGATTTGTCTTTTACGAATATTCCTCCACTGAGCTGAACAAGAAATTTGTTAACTAAAAAAGGGTGCATGAGAATTTAAATAAACCCCTAAATCAATTCTAAATTCTTATAATATGAGGGATTTGTTATTTTAATAAATGATTCAATTTTAAATTAAATTTATTGATTTTTTAACAGCACCTAATATGAAAATATTGAATTTACATATTTTAAGAAATAGTCCTATCTCAGTTACGCGTAGCGAAAGTAAAATTATTAGTTACAGCTATAATAAATAAGGTACTATTAATAATAATTACAGAAAGATGTCTCAATTCATTCTTATAATACATTACAAAAACTAAAGCTCGACATGCAATAGCGGCAGCAAAAAAACCAATTTTATAATTATATTTATTATGTGAAAACATGCTGTAATGTTGACAATATCAAGTACACTTTATACGACATTCAGCAGAATACATCATTCGTGAAAGGTGAAGGTACTATATAAAGAGTGCAGAGACGTTATTTTATAAGTAAAATGGAAAGTTTACGTTGTGTCGTACTGATTGCACTAGTTCTTCTGACACCTTACGCTTGGTGTCAACGAGGATTGCCCGGAAATAATTACATAGAGCAACAATTATTGTGTGCTCTTGATAAAGCGCCATGTGATATCTTTGGAGAACAGATTAAACGTATGTTTAGAATTTTAGAAATTTTTTGAGTTATTTTGTGTTTTAAGTGATTGTGTGTATTTTTGTTAAATGGATGAATTCTCAGATTGATTGAAATTGATTTAGAGATCAAGTTCAGTGGTAATGCGTTATAGTGAATATCTTACTAGATTTAAAGTTTATTCAAAGATTCTTATTTCCTTGTTTTTAAACTACGTGAATATTTAATTAATATCAACTGCTGTATGACTGAGAAAATTGAATAAATTACAAATTACAAATTCTCCAATTGGAGTGATATAGTATTCCAAAAGATATAGTGCATTTATGACTTTGACTTCGTAAGTTTTTCACAGCAGTCTCTCATAAAAATCAATAAATACAAGCAGTGGCACGTGTCACAGACGATTGGGTAAACCAAGGACCGTATTGAAATAATTTATATTTCTAGCATTTTAGTTTAAAAGTATTTACAAAAATAAATACTTATCTCAAGACGACCCTGTGTCACTGTTAGAAAAGATTTTCACAGGTAAGCGGATTAATGTTACCCTGCTGTGACGGACTTGTAAAATTTACTGTAAGCTAAGTAGCAATTAAGTTATAAATGCACTATATATTTCGGAATACTATACCTACTGCAATCAGTAGTAAATATATGGACGGCAACAGGCTGCGGTATATTTTACCAAACAATTGTAGTAACTGGCGCAATGTAAAATATACTACAAATTGTTGTAAAAACTTTAACTAGATTTTGTAGTAAATATTACATACCTCTACCATGTTTAAGTTACTACAGGTGTATAATACAAGAATGCTATTTTAACAAGTAGACGTTAATTCGAGATTTACTAAAACGACAGTAATCTGTTCAGAATTTATAATAAAATAATTTTTACATAGTTTTAATTATACAATAATATAATCTTTATTTGACAAAGAAATACAATACCAAACAGTCAAAGAGTTACAGGTAGTTTCGTGAAAGTGGTATCAAGTTATTTTATCCTATAAAACATACTTTCAAGCCACTCTAATAGTAATTTTTCTCTTCTTTAAGCTTTAGTAGCCTACGTTTGGTATGCAATCTTAAAAATGTATGTATTTCATGATGAAATACATACATTTTTAATTTTATGAAGGTGCAGTATAAATCCCTTCTGCACTTCTATCTTTGAAGGTCTCCAGCTTCCCGCTTTTTTCGACATTAGTGTGGATATCCCCTAAAGTAGTGGCAATAGCAACTGATTCAATGTTGCCTAAAAAGAAGCATGATTGATAGAAAAATAATAGTTATTACAGTGAGATATTTAATATTACCCTCAGAGATTAATTTCTCGTTGCTTTGCTGAAATACCTGTATTAGAGGACCTTTATTTTCTTTAGCCAAATGAATAATTTTCGGCCCAGTCACTATCCAACTGAAAACAATTAGATATTCATAATGTGAATATGTATTTCTTGATCAACTGCGTTATCTGCAAGATAAAAAAAGCAATAATAACTATGTTATATAGGTAATTATTTAAATCCAAAATATTTAATAAAATATATAGGTGCTCTTGCAAAAACATACATTTTTAGTTTTTAATAAAGTAAAAAATTACAAATAATATGCATAAGAGGATAAAATAAACACTTACCGTTAAAGAATGTAATTATATGAGGCATCTACCAGTCTTTTAGAATATTTTCTACCTATTCATCCATAATTATTTAATTAACACTTCTCAAGACTATCACTATGCACTTGTTAGCTTTAGCGAGTAGAACTACAGTAGAACCAAGTAGAACTCACAAATTTCGTCGAACTTAGAAAAGCATTTGGAATATTGCGTTTCTCGCCCCTTAAACGTTTTGCAAGTGCAGCGTTAACAATCCCGTTATAACGGTACTTCTAGGTACCTGTACGTATAAGGTAAAAATAATCAAAACAAATGCAATGTAAAGGAAATGACTTATATGTATATAGAAAATAAATTATAAAATAAAAAGCGTTATAATATTGTATTAAAACTATTTTTGCCAAATAAAAATACTAGTTGTCACTTGTCACATAAAATATTTGTTATAATATAGCAATAGGTAATGGTTGTTATTCATTGAAAATCTTACTTGCTGTTTTGCGGTAGGGGTTAGCAACAAAATTCACAGATTGTTTCACTAACCCGTGTGTTCAGTAAATTGTTCTGAACTAGAATCGGCAATATTTACCTATACAGTAATGTTCTTACAGAAGTAAGTAACACTAAAATACACATTCCGTGAAAATACTATGAAAAAACATTTGCATTTGTCCTGTTGTTCACACTTACCACTCAATAAATAAACAAATAACAATTAAATCCTGAGTTGAGAATAGCTAGAGAGAAAAATTTCCTAAATCATGTTTTAATTACTGTAGTATCTATCATAAAGGGTTTTCCAATAAGAGGTGTTATTTTGATATTCAAAGAAAAGTGCCATTTTTTAATATAAATGATCGGATGTTTATTTCATTATAAAGAGGAAGGTATGCCGTTAATAGTGGAAAATAACATCAGGCAAATGACCACCACGACCACGCTTACAGGACAATATCCTTTTCATGAAATTTTCCATAACCAAATCGCAAAGTGGCTGCCCTATGTCCTCGATAGCCTCACGAATTCCATCTTTGAGGTCTTGAATCGACGCTGGGCTGTTGGCGTAGACCTTCTCTTTCACGTGGCCCCAAAGAAAGAAGTCGCAAGGTGTTAAATCACAAGATCTCGGTGGCCAATTGTGATCACCTCTTCGAGAGATAACACGGTCCGGAAACTTTTTCCGTAAAAGATCAATGGTTTCGTTGCTTGTGTGGCACGTAGCGCCGTCTTGTTGAAAGTAAACGTTGTCCAGATCAATACCATCCAATTCCGGCCATAAAAAATCGTTAATCATCTCTCGATAGCGCAATCCAGTCACCGTAACTGTTGCTCCAGCCTCATTTTCGAAAAAGTAAGGTCCAATGACTCCGCCGGACCATAAACCGCACCAAACAGTCACACGTTGAGGATAGAGAGACTTTTCAACAATAACTCTTGGATTTTCTGAGCCCCAGATCCGACAATTTTGCTTGTTGACGAAGCCACCGAGGTGGAAATGGGCCTCATCACTCAAGATGATTTTTCGATGGAATTCTGGATCATTTTCATGCATTTCAACGACCCAATCAGCAAAGACACGACGTTGTTGATGATCGGCCGGCTTGAGTTCTTGTGTTAACTGGACTTTATAAGCCTTAAGACCCAAATCTTTATGCAAAATACGGTGTAATGACGTTTGTGGAATGGCTAATTCCAAAGAACGACGAGGAATGGACAAACCTGGGTTTTCTTTAACACTTTCGGCTACAACAGCAATATTCTCGGCTGTTCTTGAGCGACGTGCACGGGTTTTATTCTTCACATCACTAACTTGTCCCAAGAGCTCGAATTTTTTCACCAATTTCTGTATTGCGGTCCGACAAGGTGCTTCACGGTGACCCAAAAATGTTCGAGTTTTACGAACCGTCTCTGCCAAATTTTCACCATTTTTATAGTGAATTTTAATAATTTCAATGCGTTGTTGAAGCGTGTATCGTTCCATATTTATTAATGGCGTAGTTTCTACTTGTCAAATGTCAAAAAATGATAGCTTCAAAAGTGACATCTACCGAAATAGCGGGCTATTCAAAATAACACCTCTTATTGGAAAACCCTTTACTTTAAGCGCACCGAAATAAAGATTTAAAAAATAGTTATATAAGACAATTGTGAAGAATTAACTAATGCTTGTGTAAAGCACATGAATACTATTTTGCTTGGTAAACTCAACCAGATTGTAAAAGTGAGAATTACAGTAATGGAATTTATTAAAAAGTTTTTTGCTGTAGTAGAGAAAGAGTTAAGCATAGTGTAGTATTCACTGCAATTGAGGTGATTCCAACGACAGCATTTTTTACTACATCGACATAGTAACTTTAACTACAGCTTTTTTTCTCTGTGCACAAATAATGATTTTTGATTTTATGTTGATACATAGTACAAGAATATTAACAAATCTTTGTTACTACGATGATAGCAGTGAGCTTAAACGTTTTAGTGAGCTTGAAACGTTTTGATTTTAGTGTAGTATTTATAAACAGCATATGAGAAATCTTAATACATGTCATGTAGGTTAAATTAACTCACATTCGGTAATTTATTTACCTGTATTGTATTGTCAGTGGTTTGTTAACCCAATATGTAGGAACAGAACGTAACGTGTCATCTAGAACTACGGCCCCTAGACGGGACGTTATCTCATACGCCGGCCAGTTGATAATTTGATGTCGTTAAATAACCAATGCGCGTTACCGATTGGTAAATAAGTTATAACTCTGGCATTCTTTTCAGCGTGTGAGACAACCGTATCGTCTAAGACCTACCTACCACTTGCCAAGAAGGGCCCAATGGTGCCAAAATGGTACCGTGTAAATAATACGCCATACCATAATGGTCTTGGACAAAAACAACGCGTATAATAGATATTTAGTAAAATAAATTTAGATATAATGTTTATATTCTACAGAGCTGAGCAATAGCTAACTACAGACTAAATAGTTGAACTTCTAGTTAAATTACACTTTCTGTAATTGGACTTTTTAAAATGAGTTTTTTAATTAGTAGTTAACATAAAATATAAAAAATAGGAGTTTCAGTAGTTAACTACTTTTAGTAATTTAACTACTTCTTGGTAGTTGCTGATGCTGGTGCCTGTAGAATCTTCGACATGACATCTTTCTTTATGCTTTGTATGTTACCCTATTTTGATTAAGTTAACAAAACAAGTTCAGACGTAAGACAATATTTCCGCAAGTTACCAAGATGTAGTCATATCGTCACTGATACTGCAATATGTATGTCAAAAGCATATTCAGATAATACTATTTCTTGCTGGTTATATAAAACGACTTGAAGTGATTACTTTGCCAATATAAATTCAAAATAATATTGTTTTACATACGACCTACTGCGGTATTAATGACGATATGAATCTTCAACAAATAAACAAAAGACCTAATCTTTCAATTATTGGTTACATTACGTATTATTCTTTACAACGCAGAAATATAGAATTCCCAAAAAATATAGTGCATTTAAGACTTTGACTTCCTGACTATTTAACAGCGGGTCTCTTATAAAATGCAATAAATGTAAACAATAGTACTTGGCATAGACGGTTGGGTATATTTTTTACAAAAATGTATTAGTTCTCATTACAGTCCGGTGTCAATATTAGAAAAGTTCTTTCAGGCAAGCAAATTTATGACATCCTGATATGACGGACTTGTACAGTTTACTGCAAGGTAATAGTAGCAATTAAACCATAACCATCACTATATTTATGGGGAATTCTATACATATCTACTTCTGCATGACTTCAGAAAATAGTTTACACTGTTTTTGGGTGGTTTTGCACAGTTTTCTTAATTTCTGAACAGATTTCTATTCAATTAAGAATGCGTATTGTTGATCTAAACTACAAAATTCATAATTCAACTAGGACTTCTTACGCCCAAAGGGAAAACTATTTTTGTTGCTTTGTCTTCAGTACAAATTATCCACTTCTAACTGAGATTTACTGTCACTATCAGAATACCACATGGAATATTATCTTCATCACTTTACCTATCACATCACCCTTGCTTTAGATATCTGTAAAGTAATCTCGGTGCCCAGACCAAAATCACTTTGTTAAAGTTATACTTTAGAAAGACTCAATAGATTCTTATATTACTCTAATAATAAAAGTTGTGTTTACAAAATGTTTTCATATGACAAAACTAAATACATTTGTTGTTTACGTATCATTGCAGAAGTTTCAGCGAAAAAGCAAAGACAAAAATGTGTACGTCAGTATTTGAAAACAGAAAAATTTAAATTGGAAACGACAAGCTATGTTGTGATCAACCAGAAAAATACATTTGCTTCTTTATAGCAATGGACGTCATCAGGGAAACACACGAAAAGAATTTAATCGGAGAATAAAAGCAGAAGCCTAGTGGTTTCAAAACCCTTTAAACTGCATAATAGAGAAGATGCGAAATGTCAGAAAACAATGAAAATTGAAATTTTGATTTGACTGAAAGAGAATAAAGAACTATGAAGGAAAACATGGAGCTTTCAGAACTTGTTATTTTTTGTCAAGATTCGTGGTCAAGGCTTAACAGAAAACCAGAAACTTGACAATAAAAAGATCTTTAAAAAACTACGTATTACTAAAATACATCGTTAAGCTTTGATTACATAAAATCTCAGGTGATGATTTTCAAAATGGTTTTTAAAATAGTCAAAGAAAGAAATCGAATAGGGCCAACAAGAGGACTAATCAAAACAAAACCCATCTAAGCTGTACAAAACACACAAGTAGGCAACGTAAGCTAAATACTGATAGATTGCTAGTAATATAAGATCTGATTCTTTTTTATCATTTGGTATCACTATGTGCTTGAGTTGCAGCCCCTATTTTCCTTGTTTTAATGAATGAGTCACAATTTCTCGAACTATGTCATCATCGTTACAAACATATTGATAAAAGTCGCATAATCAAAAAATGTTTAATTTTAGATAGTACTTGAACGTGTTTAAGCAGTAATGTGAGTAATTACTAATTCTGTGCTAATATTGTTGGCCTTCATATTTTTGGTGGGATACCTCATTATCAGAAATCTGTAAATCGACCTCAGGAATGAATTAGGAGGCACCTGGTCAAATTCTGATAACAAATCAAAAGGAGCTGTTGTTAGATATGGAAGATCAGGAGGCAATAAAAATAACTTTACCAAAGGTTTAACCAGAATTGAACCAATTAATAGCTTTGACAATGGAAGTTTTTTCTGTTTACGAACAGACTGCGCAAAAGTAGAACTTAACAATCGGGGACATCTAAAAAAGTGCTTCATTAATTTTGTTAAATAACATTTTTGCCTCAGCTATCTTAACAATAAACCATCACAGGTGTGTCTTATACAAAAATAAATTGAAATGCTTTATCTTCAAACCATACAGATATGATATTTCTGTGAATTTTCTTTGTTTTCATTAAGATTTTGAAGAATGTATCGTTAGCAAAGTTAGTACACTGCTCAAATAATTAAAGACTGAAAATATCAAAGGTTCTAAATGCTGAAAATCATTTTGTCGTTTTTTAGAACGCTATGCTTATACACATTCCTAGGTACTTTAAACATTTTTAAACAAAAATCTCCAATTCGTAAAAAATTGTATAATTAAAACCTTTAACATTTCCAATTTTCAGTTTTCAAAAGTCCTGCAAAAACACTTGATTTATTACCTGCAACTACTATTACCTGCAATTACTATTGCCTGCTAAACTACGCAATTTATATTACTCAACATAAAACTATAATTATTAATAATTATTTGTAACGCTTTGTTTGGAAATAAATTTCTTTACCAAAAACTTTCACATTAATAACAAACTGTAAATACAGTAAAAACTTAGAAATTTATTTGCAAACTGTAGTCCATTTAATTTTAAAACCGATCATCTGTGAAGTACTTTTTCACTCGATCGATTTAATCTATAATTACTTTCCTTGAAATAAAAAAATCAAAACATTTTACTCTTCCCGTAGTGAAAGTAACAACACTTTCTATAAATAAACTTTTACGTACTTTATGAGCTCTTCAAAAAAAAAATTGTTTTTGCATGTTTATTTAAGAATTTTTATTTTATTTTCAGAAGCATTGCCAGAAATAATAGGAAAAAACTGTGCTTCTTGCGACCAGCGAAGACTTGCCAGTGCTCAGAGAGTCGCAAGATTTGTACAAAGTCGATATCCTGAAGCATGGGCTGAATTAGTACAAAAATATAGTTCAAATAATTGAAAAGATTTCGATTATAATGTTAGGTATTAATATTATAGTGTTTTGTTATTATTATAATAAA
Organism: Ignelater luminosus; assembly: GCA_011009095.1. Lineage (NCBI taxonomy): Eukaryota > Metazoa > Arthropoda > Insecta > Coleoptera > Elateridae > Ignelater > Ignelater luminosus. Next base: position 308,969 of record VTPC01090650.1, on the reverse strand, counting down.
AGACGCAAAAATAAGATGAAAAAAGATTTGGCCCATGGGGGGATCGAACCCACGACCTTCGCGTTATTAGCACGACGCTCTAACCAACTGAGCTAATGGGCCGTTATTCCAGTGTTCTTCCTACTGTAATGTAAAACAATAACTGTTTAAAAATTTATAGCTTTGTAACAATAAAAAGATTTACAAATAAAACGAGTATTTTATAAAATGATAATTTACCACAAGCTTCTTGAATAAATAATTCTAAAATTTAATACAACACTAAAACGTGAAATATAGTCTTCAGGATTTTAAATTTGTCTACTTCCCATGTTTTTCAGAAATTATTTTTATTACTTTAGAGTATTTGCAAAAACACATGACGTTGAACGTAACGTTATTTTTTATCTTAGGAAGGCTTATTCGTTAATTTTGCAACACAGCAAAATAATTTTTTTTTGCAGTTTTAATTATTATCTCTATAATGTTCTTTTTCTCTGAAAAGCCATCCACTCCAGGTAATTTCAAAGTTTTTGTACAAAAAGTAACGTTACGTTTAACGTCATGTGTTTTCAAAAATATTCTTTAAAAACAGTAAAGTCATAAATCATCAAGACTATAAAAACACCGTTTAGTATATTATTATTATATCAACCAAAAGATAAAGTCTGTTTACCTTTATATCAACAAACTACACTTAAACAAATAAGCAAATAAATAAATAATAAACATATACTTTATTTTGTAAATAAGTAAAAGTAGGTAGGTATTTGCTTAACTATAACAGAAATAGAGGTTTTGAATAAGAAAACTAAATTTAAGAGTAACCCAGTGCCTAAATATTTATTTAAGCAAATGGTTGCACACAGGTAACGTTAGACATGCCATCTTTATCTCCTTTTAATGAACTCGGGATAAATCAGATTACAAATTATTATAGTACCTTATTCTATAACAGGTTATCTAAGATTATATTAAAACACAAAGAAGGAATAGACAATACAGATAGGTCATTTTCAGCAATTTTCTTTTTCTTTTTATCTTCTTCTTTTCCTTCTTCTTCTTCTTCATCTTCTTTATTATCACCACTTTTTTTCCTCCCATTTCTCTACCTTATTTGTCTTTCTTTTCTCTTCTTTTTTACATTATTTGCCTTCTCATGATGGAATGTCTACTAAAAGCATATTAACACTTACAAAAATATTGTTAAGAAAAAGTTTCCACCTATATCATAAAGCTAACGTCCGAGTTTCGTTACACCCAAAGAAAAGGTATTGCAAAGAAGGTATAAGGCTAAAAGATATAATTAGAAAAAAAATACTGGCTTACTTGGCATTAAGCTACTAGGTTTCTCTTTCATGTCTCAGTTTTTTTTTCTATTTCCAAAGAAATTTGGTAGACTCCTAAAACAGGGTATCCAACAATATCAAAAAATCGTTCCCTAACTTTTCCAGATTTTTTAGCCTATCTCTAAAAAATATTCTACACTCAGCAACTTGACAAAAACATACTATTCTAGAATATACAGCAACTATTAGCTACAAATAGTATTAACCATGCTTTTGATAGAATGTGACTTTTATTGTCAGTAAGTCCCTTGAATTTTATTATGAATTTATTGAAAGCTTCTTGAGTTTTCCTTGACTTTTTTTATTTTTGGGCAAATTTTCTAACTTTTTCCTGATTCTTCCCTGCATAAAGAAATTCCCTGACTTTTCCAGAATGTTCAGGTTTTCAGGTTGCTGGATATCCTATCTAAAAGTACTACAATCGTGTTTAAAAGGTGTTTCCTAGAACCATTTTATTTTTTGATTGGTATACGCATTAAGAATGAAACAAAAAAACTGCTAATCTTGTTGTTTGCGCATAGTGAAGTAAAACGAATACGAACGCAGCGCGGGACGTAACTTAGCAAGTCTCGAATTGTCAGAAGGACAAAGAAGTTGGATGTAAGCGTCTCACGAATTGACTCAGAATTTTGTTTTTGCTTGTTATGAAACCGCCTTCTTGGTTTGGTCTGCGTTGTTCTCTGTTTTTCTGGACAGTTACAAATACTAACTAAAAAATCAGTTCTCGAGGTTGTATCTACCTTTAGACTTTTTGGTCTTGCCTCAATGTTTTCAAGATTTCAGCATTAAGACTTTTTTCTCATTTAATTGTTTATTGTAAATTGCGTTCTTCAGGTAATCCTAAATGATGAAGAAGTTTATCAAAATTAGGTCAGAGATTAAACGATGAAGATTATCTAGTGCATATGCACAGCAGTAGTGAGAGACAAGTAAAGCTCGAATTTATATGCAAAAGATCTGCACAACATATGTGCATATAATTTACAGAGCTTTTTTGCAAACTACGAAACAAGATGTCTAAAATATGCAACAGTAAGATATGTACACAATTTTCTTTTTTTCAAAAAGGTAGATTTTAAACAATTTACTCTTTGCGGTTGGCTTTGCAGAAAACACCATCACCACAAAACATTCACCATCTGAGTAGAGAATTTAAGGAAAGCCGAATTGGGGTAATTACAGTAATAATTTTATGAAGAAAATCGAAGATTACTAAAATGTATCGAAAAATTGACAAAATACGTCATAAAATTAGAAAAATGTGAACAAACATAGGCGTCGCAATAAAATATGCAAAAAATGAGAAAAAAAAACAGAAAATCCAAACTTTAGTAATGAGTGATGACCAGTTTTCTTATGTAGAACTTTTCAAACGGCTACTAGTAATCTAAGAAAACTCATTTGTCTTATACTTAATTCTAAGCAAAACGTGGTAATTATGAAATGGTTTTGTTTTCAGTTGCTTTTTTTGAAATCTTTATGTGAATCTTAACTAAACCCCAGTGCAATCGATTTCTAATCTAACATAAGTGTTTAGCTATTTTCTATAATGTCTACTAAAACATTATCCTGCGTGACTAAATAACCTCTGCAAAAGATATCGAAAAGAATCAAACATCTATGCAGGGCTTATAAGAATCCGACAAATTTAGCTTTGCAATCGACTATTATTACAAAAGATGTTTAGGTAAAATAAAGAGTTGTAATGTCGTATATCAAAATGTTTCTCTTATTATGGCTCTTTTTTTATTCCTTTTACTACCATGATAGTTTAAAATGTCAATTTCCTTAAAACGCGCTCTGTATAAATTTTAAAACAAATTACCAAAAAGATAATTATGAAAACTTATAGATAAACTCTAAAATAAGAGCATCATACATACAATACAAAAGATTATATTTTGAAAAAGATAATAATATAATGAATATTGATTTTTAGGTTTGCCTAAAGGTCTAGAATTGATTTATTCTACCTCCTATATTCTTTCTTTGTAAACTAAATGCTGAATAGAAAGCTAACAAGACTGTGTATAGGTGATATCACATTCGAAGAAAGCGACGAGCGTGCAAGCCTCTAATTTTTTGAATGACCTAAACACCATAGTACATAATAATATTATTTTGTTATAAAATTACTTTTACATATTCTAATTTTTATTTATGTAAGTGGGATACGATCTGAGCAAGACAAAAATATTTATTTTCTTATCCATTGGGATGTGTGTTTATGAAAACTACTGTTTATAAAATATTGATTTAAACCTTTTTCTAGTTGTAAGTTACAGTGTTTCTGTTTTATCTGCCTTTCTACTTCCCTTAAAAGTTTTAAAAGTGGGCAACACATATCACAATCACAATTTACAAGCTACTAATAAGTAGTAGTTGAGTAAAAATCACACATCCCAATAGCTGTAATAGCTACAACCATTAATAATAAATATAGAAAAATCAATTTTTAATAAACCCACAAGTTATTGTTTAAATAACAAGCTACGATTAGCTTAACTATAGCCACAGTATCTGTGGAAAGCAAAATGTGTTGCCTGTGCATTCAGGGGCATGAAATAAAATGAACATACCGTATAATCGTTGATTGACATATTGTCAATCAACGGTATAATATAAAAAAAATTTCAGTTTAAATAATGATAGGTTACAATACAATATGTTACGTATGTGTAAGTAAAGTTTTCGGAAGTCGTAATCCACCTTGAAAAGAAATACGGCCTACCACCTACCACATCTGGTTTAAAAAGTAGCTCAGCAACAAAGTTCAAAACTGCCTATCTTCAAGGCCACTGCTGTCATTGGCAGGTGGAGTTGTTGTTGTCAAACCTTGCTAAGTATTATTTAAAATTGCGTAAGTTCCTGCAATTTGTTTAGCAATTTAAGTAGGTAACCGTGCAGCATAGCTTATTTGCACCGTATAAACAGCATAATCAAAATTACTGAAGTAAGTAAAAAATCAATGTCTATTAAAACAGCTTTACTACAATAATTAAAGCCTAAAAATAAGTGTTATATAATGAAACAGAAATCATATCAAACTCAAATACAATATGGGCAAGTAATTCATAATTTTAATACAAATAAAAACAAAATAATTTTAGGTTATGTCACTTCCTCAACTGTTGGAGGAACGAGAATGTGTTGACCGATGTAGATGTAAAGAGCATGGAGAATTAGTGTGTGCTGCTTTAACAAAACGACAAGTTTTGGACTCTGATTTATGTGGTTATCTACATCATGTATGTTGTTCTTGTGAAAGCGTTAAAGATGAAATGGGCAGAACTGCTTTACACGTTGCAGCATCCTGTGGACGTATGGATGTTGTAAAATGGTTAATACAAATGAAACATGCTAATATTAATGCTAAGGATAATGAATCTGGTTATACCCCATTACATAGAAGCATCTTTTATGGAAAAGTTAATGTGGCTGTATATTTGATTAAATTAGGTAAATAAACTTCATAATATTATTCAGAATATACAGAATACATTTATATTCGTAGGGGCTAATGTAACTTTAACCGACTTCAATGGATTAACTAGTTTAGAACATGCAACGAATGATTGTTTAGAATCAGACTATGCTGCAAACCAAGGAGAAGTTTATGTTTGGGGCTCAAATACTAATTATACGTTAGGGCCACAACAAGCACGTTCAATGCCTGAATTATTAGATGCGTATCACAAACAGTATCCAAATCTCTATGTACAACAGGTTTGTTTAGAGAAATTCCATTGTGTATTGGTATCTACTGATGGAAAAGTATTTGCTTGTGGTCATGGACAAGGTGGACGTTTAGGACTGGGAAATGAAAAAACCATCATTGCACCAGAACAAGTAAAATTAAGTGCAAATGGTCACTCCAACCCTGTTATTTGTAAAAAAGCCAGTATTGCTATAGATCATAGTGTGTTTTTAACTGAATCAGGACATGTATGTGTTAGTTACCTTTTAATTTAAAATGTGGTGCTTACTTCAGTTTGCTTTAGGTATGGACATGTGGATTAAATACTCATCGGGTGTTAGGAATTCAACCTCCACCTGCACAAGTTTTAGTACCTTGCCCATTATCACTCATGCAATATCCAATAGAAAATGTTTGTGCAGCTAGATATCATACGGTAGCATGGGGACCAAAAGCAATCTATACATGCGGATTACATGGAGGTCAATTAGGACATGATAAAACGGTTCAGAAATACATAATTTCTCCAAAATTGGTAACCTACCTTCATGGACTTGGATGTACAATAACTGCTGTTGCTGCTAGTAATGGTGCTACAGCAGTTGTAACATCTAAAGGAGATATTTATATACTACATGAATATCAGTGTCGCAAGATTGCGTCCAAGTAAAGTTGTCTAAGTTAGCAATCTACTCAAAATAACTGATTTGATTTACAGACGATTAGATATAACTTCCATAAGTATTGTTGGTGGTAAATTGAATGATAAAATTGACAATAGTCTATCCACAGAAGAGAATCATGAATTAATCGTGATTGGATTAAGTAAGGTTGGAAATCTGTACATTTGGAAAGAATCAGATCCAGTATTCGCCAGGTGTATATTTTCTATAAATCGTTTCTTAAAGATTCGTCAAGTTACATTAAATCTAAATGAAATTTTATTCGTTACTCATCAGGGTGAAGCGTTTCAAGGTATTTTAAAACCTAGAAAAAGGAAAACAACAGAGAATAATTTACATATTAAAAAAAGTGCCTTTCATGAATTTCTTGAAAAAGATAATTGTCAACTTCTGAAAGTAAGCAAGATTTCACGTGCACATAGAGCTGTATCCATACACAGTGATTTAAAAGGAAGAAATTATGCTGTTCTTCAGGTAGGTTATTCAGAGGCAACACATGTTGAACAAAAATAATTCCATTTGCAGTAGGCTTTGGAAGCAAATGTACAGGGTGGCCTAAATTTGAGGTAGATATCTCAGAAACTAGAAGACCTACACAGGGTGTCCCAAATTGAGTAGGATAGTATGGAAACCTAGTTATTATAGTTAGAGCTTTGGTTAAATGGGCAATGTTGTGCAATTTTGTATGCTGATTCAGATTTAGGTTAGAAAAGTTTAAAATTCATAATCAATTAGCAATTATTCCAAAAAAAGTGAAAATCACGGTTAGCTAAAAAAATCAGATATCTCCGTAATTTAAAAAGTTATGTAAAAATTTTTGATATGAAAGTTGCTTACACTTACACTTAAAAATGATGCCAAAACAAAATTCAAGATGGCAAATTCCGACATATTTCCTTTTATAAATTGGCCCCATATTGGATTTTTACATGATTAAATAGAGTTTTTTTTTTCTTTTTTCAATGATGTTTAACAACCTATGTTTAAATTTAAAAATATCGACAATATTAATTGTTTTAATTTTAAATTAGGCACAATAAGAAATGCAGGTGAAAATTATATTTTAAGAAAATGTAACAAAATAAAACAATGTAATACCACTAACTATTAAAATGATGACAAATCAAAATAAATACTCAAAATGCTGTCCGTTATGAACCAAACACAAATGACACCGTTTTGCAACACTTTTAGTTACTTTACGCAAAGTATTGCAATTAATTAAGTATAAGTATAATGAAGAATTTGATGGTTTATTACTAATCTATATAAGAAAGTACCTTAAAGATGTTAAAGAATTCTTGACTTATCTCTTCAAATAAAAAAGTTGCAAGCAAATGAAAAAAATGAAAAGGTTTGATTTTTTTCTCTGAGGTGCTTAAATGAATAAGTTTTTTAGAACTTTTGAGGTAGATCTTGGTTGACTTTAATCTACTGAACAATTCCTCTCATTTAACCGAATCGCTATCTTTCACCGTTTCCGAGATCCCCATGCTTTGGACATACATACGTTCTGATTATACTATGAACTTACAAGAAAAAGGTAGTAGCTTGAATTTAGACCATCTTGTACAGTTATCACTCAATAAATAATAATAATAATTTATTTACTTCCATATAAATCTGTACCTGAGTAGCAAAAGGGCCAATCTCTGCTTTTGCCGTTCTTGAGATGTAACCAACACTAAAATGCCCTAGTTCAATATTATCGACAAAAAAGGCCAATCTCCTATTGTTAAAAGTTTATGATATATCATTTTGAGTCTTTACACACTTACAATGGAGTTATATCTGCTATTAAAACTTGCACCACTAATATCTTATAACAGTGAAAATAGATATGGGCCCTTTTAATACGCAGGTCCAGAAATATGCTGCAAAGTATTGCAAATTGTCAGTGACATTAATTAATAATTCCTAAGTATACAATACATATATAAA
>VTPC01090650.1:143979-301220 GCA_011009095.1 Ignelater luminosus | reverse complement strand
TTTCTTGAAAAAGATAATTGTCAACTTCTGAAAGTAAGCAAGATTTCGCGTGCACATAGAGCTGTATCCATACACAGTGATTTAAAAGGAAGAAATTATGCTGTTCTTCAGGTAGGTTATTCAGAGGCAACACATGTTGAACAAAAATAATTCCATTTGCAGTAGGCTTTGGAAGCAAATGTACAGGGTGTCCCAAATTGAGTAAGATAGTATGGGAACCTAGTTATTATAGTTAGAGCTTTGGTTAAATGGGCAATGTTGTGCAATTTTGTATGCTGATTCAGATTTAGGTTAGAAAAGTTTAAAATTCATAATCAATTAGCAATTATTCCAAAAAAAAGTGGAAATCACGGTTAGCTAAAAAAGTCAGATATCTCGTAATTTAAAAAGCTATGTAAAAAGTTTTGATATGAAAGTTGCTTGCTTCGATGAGATACACTTAAAAATGATGCCAAAACAAAATTCAAGATTTTATGCAAAGTATTGCAATTAATTAAGTATAAGTATAATCAAGAATCTGATGGTTTATTTGTAATCTACATAAGAAAGTACCTTAAAGATGTCAAAATGTCTTGACCTATCTCTTCAAATAAAAAAGTTGCAAGCAAATGAAAAAAATGAAAAGGTTTGATTTTTCCTCTGTGGTGCTTAAATGAAAAAGTTTTTTAGAACTTTTGAAGTAGATCGTAGTTGACCTTAATATATTGAGCAATTCCTCTCATTTAACCAAATCTCTATCTTTCACCGTTTCCGAGATCCCCATGCTTAATGTATCCGTTTGGACATACATACATTCTGATTATACTATGAACTTGCAAGAAAAAGGTAGTAGTTTGGATTTAGACCATCTTGTACAGTTATCACTCAATAAATAATAATAATAATTTATTTACTTCCATATAAATCTGGACCTGAATATTAAAAGGGCCAATCTCCGCTTTTGCCGTTTTTGAGATTTAACCAACACTAAAATGCCCTAGTTCAATATTATAAACACAAAAAAGGCCAATCTCCTATTGTTAAAACTTTATGATATATCATTTTGAGTCTTTACACACTTACAATGGAGTTATATCTGCTATTGAAACTTGCACCACTAATATCTTATAACAGTGAAAATAGATATGAGCCCTTTTAATACGCAGGTCCAAAAATATGCTGCAAAGTATTGCAAATTGTCAGTGACATTAATTAATAATTCCTAAGTATACAATACATATATAAAGATAACAGTTATACAGGGTGAGTTTTTTCTGATGTTTAGTATGGGGATCTCAGAAACTAGCGGAGATAGAGAGACGATTAAATGAGGAAAGAATTGCAGTTTTACGAGCTTATTTTAATGAACCTTTTGGTTTTTGAAAAAATGCATGGCTAACTAGATATCCCGCAAAAATAATTTTTTTGTTATTTCGTTCGGTGACTTTAGAAAAAATGTGTAAAGGAAAAAGTTGTAGGTAATTATGTGCTTAATAATACAGTCGAACTGGTTTTTTTATTTAAACTATAATTTTTGAGTTATGACACAAACTTGATTTTTCTCTAATGGAAACCATAGTCGGCCATGACTTCATAAAAAAAGGCCTTTTTCCAGCGATTCTAACAATATACCACTTGACATAGTTATTTTTATAAATAAATAAATTATGGACTTTTTTGGGTTTTTTTTGTTTTCAACACGATGGAGCACCATCACATAATCAGCTAACAGTACGAAATCATTTAAATAAAACATTTCTGAACCCATAGATAGGAAGAAACACGCCGGTTGCATGGTCACCTCAATCCCCAGATCTGTATTTTAGATTTTTTTTATTTTTGGTAAAAAATAGGGTATATCAAAAGTCATACGACACAGTAGATGACTTTAGAAAAGCTGTACTAGAAGTTTTTGCTAATATTGATAGATGTTCCGTTAGAAAAGCAACAAATTTGGTTTTAAAAAGGTGTAATTTGCCCATTAATCATAATGGTGAACCTTTTGAACATCTTTAGTCTTAAATACTTTGCTTACTTTAATTACTTTGTTTATTTTATTTATATCCTAATTTCCTTTATTGTTTCTTAATTTATTGTTCGTCATTTTTTGTTTATTAGTTTCTCAGAAATTATTTCCATTTAAAACTGTAACTCCAATGCAATAAACATTTCACACCAAAATAATTATGTTTATAATTTCAAAATTTAAAGAAAAATTTTAATAACTAACGAATTTTATTATTAAACATAATGAGCATCTATCAATTGTTTTTATAGCATACTACTTGAACAGTTCGAAAATAAAAAGACAAACAGGCCATAATTTATTTATTTATCAAAATAACTCTGTCCAATGGTATATCGTTAGAATCATTGAGAAAGGGCCTTTTTTATAAAGTCGATATGGTTTCCATTACAAAAAACACAACTTTGTGTCATAACTCAGAAATTATAACTTAACTAAAAAATCTAGTTAGACTGTATTATTAAGCACATAATTATCTACAACTTTTTCCTTTATACATTTTTTCTAAAGTCAATAATAACAGAGCCCTAGGTACCGAACAAAATAACAAAAAAATTATTTTTGCCGGATATCTAGTTAGCCATGCATTTTTTTCAAAAAACAAAAAATTCCTTAAATTGAACTCATAAAATTGCAATTCTTTCCCCATTTAATCGTCTCTCTATCTCCGCTAGTTTCCGAGATTCCCATACTAAACATCGGAAAAAACTCACCCTGTATATAACAAAATTCCAATTTTATTATTAGGTTAACATACATATTAAATACAACCTAAGCAAAAATAAAATCAAATTATGTGTCTAAAGAAAACTCAAAATTATCTATTTCTTGATTTTTTTCTTTAAATGCTTGTAATACACCCTTAATTTTTTTAATTTTTAACTTAGGCCAGTCCTAAAGCATCTCTTACCAGAGTACCTGATGTATCCCAATCTAATATGCAAGAAGACATGTATATGCTTTTGCAAGATGCTTCTGAAGATGATCAGATTCATGATGTTATTTTTAAAGTATCAAAGCGTTTCTTTCCTGCTCATCATTATATTATAGCATTCAACAGTAACAAGCTTAACGATCTTATAACAGCAAGTGAAGACAAAATTATCGAATTATCTAACGTTAATGAAGATATATTCGAACAATTGCTGTTATTCATTTATACGGGTACATGTGATTTGATAAAGATTGGCAAATGCCCTGATAAATTCCAATTATTGTGCAAGAAAAATAAAAAGAAAGAAGACCTGCAAGATGAAGAAGAAGAAAGATTAGACGACCTGAATATATCTGCTTTCCAATATTATAAAAATGAAAAGTCGAAAAGTAAAACAACTTCCTCAAACAATGATAATAGAAGAGATCCTGTTCGATTATTACATGAGGCTTCGAAAAGATTTGGTATTAAGATGCTACAAAAAATATTAGACAATATGTACTATGATAATGGATTTATATTAATGAAAAAAGAAAAACGGTTTTGTATACCACTCAAATTTGATAGAAATCAATTTCCTAAATTACAGGATATTGTACTTAGGACAAAAGAAAGAAAAGAAATATCTGCTCATAAGTGTATATTAGCTGCAAGATTAGAATATTTTAATAATTTATTTTCATCTCGATGGAATTCAGTAAGTTACAAGCCTACAATATTTAATATTACCTACTTTTTATAAAAAAAACTATTATTGCAGGAATCTCTCACAAAAGAAATTTCGCTTCCATTTCCACATAATGTACTAAATCAATTAATAGAGTTCCTATACACAGATAATTTACCATTATTAGAAAACGAAGATATAGATCATGTGTGCAATTTATTGATACTAGCTGATCAATTGTTTGTTTTACGATTAAAAGAAATTTGTGAATGTACATTGAGTACATTTATAACTCTAAAAAATGTTGTACAAATGCTCTCTTTTTCTTCCCTCTATAATGCTAATCAATTAAAGATTTACTGTATGGAATTTATATGTGCAAATCTAGCTGCAATATTGGAAGTAAGATCTTTAGAAATGGTAGATGAAGATTTGTTGCGTGATCTTACTAATTTTTATTGTAATTATAATCCTATCATGCAACAACGAATAATAACTCCTTATTCCTATGCCCCATCAGATGAAATAGTTTCTGCTGCTGGAAATATTCATCATATTGTAATAGACGACAGTGATTGTGAAAGTGAAATTAAAAGTACACCAAAACCACAGAAGAAACGATCACGCCCACGAAAGAATGCTTCATTAGATGGTAACAGTAAGAAAGAAAGAAGTATATCTGATAGTGTAGAAACACCTAATGAAACTGATGTGGGTAATGAAAATTCAACAAAAGTTAAGACTGAGACATTTGTAGAAATAGAAAGTTCTTCAAAACTTTCAAATGAAAGTCATTCCACTGTGGTTCAAACAAGATTAAAAGCCATAGTATTTGCTCAAAGCAAAACTGACTGTGATAACATAGTAACAGAATATACTAAGCTTCCATTGAAACCAAATAAAGTAGAAGTTTCTTTAGATGATTTTCCTGAATTGGACAGTCATCATTCGTATGGGTTGTATTCAAAATCGCCTAGCACTAAAGAAAAGATCGACATAAAACACAAAATAACTAAACTTTCACAAAAGCAGCGTAAGCGATTGTCTTCTGAAAACAGTTCAAGTGTAACTGAACCTTGTAGTCCAAAATTGTCAGGTAAATGAGTATGACAAACCATAAAAGATAGCATAATAATCAGATTTATGGGTTATTTTTAGAGAGTCCAAAGAATCCTTGGAAGATATGTACAGAAATTACAAATATCAGTCCTGTAGGTTCTCCAATTGGTCCAGCTACTATGGATTCTATAATAACTGATGAGAAAAGGCAAAAAGAGAATTTAGTAAAGATGAGAACAAAACTGTTAGTCCATACACAGGTAAAAATTATAAAAGTTGAACTATATAAATTTACTTGATATAATTTTTTTAGGTGGAAGATAAGGCAATAGAAGATCTGTATAAATTCTATAATGTCGATAATGTTTTTGATGAAATTGTTGTTATAAACAGGGTTCAAATAGGACTGGTTGCTTCTCCAGTTTGGGTTCATGCAAGTAAAACCAAATGATTTTAATTGCAAAGACAAATAATATGTGTAATTTTTAAATAATTCTATTGTGATATTAATTTACTAATGTACAATGTAAATATTTTTAATATAATTTAAAAGTCTTCTATATAAATATATTGTATTGCATGTTTCGTTTTATTTTTGTAAATAAATGATGCTTTCTAATTGACTGAACTTAATTTAATTGTGAATGCTTGTCATTTAAATCTTTATCGTTAATACTAGGTGATCCTCGGTTTTCAATATCCACTACTTCTTTACTCATGTTGTTTGCACTAATTTATTATTAGTGATTCAATTATTGTCCTAGAAAATCGTGTTAGTTTTTTTTTGCAGAAGCAGTTCAAACACAGCAATCTGATTTTTGAGTAAATTTGAAACTTGCATTCTAAAATAACGCATTTTTTACATTTTATTCATTATATTATTGGTAACATTGAAATTATATTAGGTACATGTATTGGAGGTTTTTAAATATGCCGAAAACTATCAATAATATTTTGTCCTAAAAGTAATAATAAAAAATATTGCAAAGTTATCCCTTATAGTGGGTGTTGTATAGTTGAATAAATAAACGAATAATAAAAAAGTTTTTCCTGTTGTAAATTCAATCCGGAGAGTTACAGGGTGTCCGAATATTACGCCGAAAACTCTTGCCTGTAGGTTTGGCGGAGTAAATAGAAACGATTTATCGAAAAAAGGTAAGTAAAAAGTTTCTAGTTTTCGAGTTATAACGCTTCAAAGTTGATTGAGAAAATGGTTATTTCTTTAGTGTGTCCAAATGAATCAACGAATTATAAACGTCAAAATAACATACTAGCTTCATTTTTTTTTTAACAAAAATCCGCTGTTTCTAGACCTAACTTCAGGGGGTGCACAAACCACATGATCGCCGCTTCATTGGTTTATTTCTGTATAGTTTGGCAATTTTAACCAATCAAGCGACGATCACGCGGTCTGTGCACCCCCTGAAGTTAGATCTAGAACCGCCACTTGATTTTTTCCGTTTTGAAAACGTCATGAAGTTGTTTGTAGTCTTCTTTTCAACGAACTCCGAAGGAGTCGTTACTGAATTTGCGAAGTCTGTCTATCTGTATGTCTGTCCGCATTTTTTGTCAAATTTTGAAATTTTGACTTCAGATTTGGATTCTACATCAAAAACTAAATCTTCGTTTTTTAATAACTCTTCGGGAACATGGTCAAAATGGCCGCCAAAAATTTAAAAATTCTCAAAAATTGTTTTTTACTTTAGAATCGTATTCTACATCAAAAAATAAGAGAAACGCCAAAGCTTGAAAAAAGTAACAAAACAGGAGTTCATTGTGGTTATGCTTTGCATTCCCAGATGTTTTTGTATCCAGTCTTCAAGTTGCCTTGGAAGTCATATAGAGTAATAAAAGGTTATCAGGAGGAGGGACGGTTTCCTATACTAGCAATAAAATAACAAAAATATTTACGTCAGAGTTGGCTTTGACGTTTTAATATGGTTTTGATTGTCAATTTTAGGGGCAAGTTACACCTTTATAAATCGGTACTCAAAATGTTTATTATCCAGAACAGGCAATTTTCTTGATTGAACCTTACTTTCGTAATTCTCGACGTTAATTTAGTTCATTCGTTCTTTAGTCTGTAACGAGAAACATTTTCAACATCTTTTATAAATACAGTAAATAAAAGTCAGGTTTGGCAGTTTCTAAATAAATTGTTTACGTTAATTATATCAAAGTATGTATCATATAAGCAAAGAAAGGCGTTTTTATATTCATAGCCAACCTGGCGTAAATATTTTTTTTAAATATCTTCCACAATACTTTTAGACAGAATGAAATAAAACGTTGTACGATACACGGCCGGGAACTGACTCATTACAGTACGAGTTAGATGTTTACAGCCTCGGCTAGTAACGTAAATAACTATTGGGAGACTCGTTATTTGGAACCTGTTACGCCCACTTTGGGAACCTTTTATAGTTCTTTCCGTATTACGTTCGAGTAACATCGCACGCCAAAAACAGTGGCGTATCGAAATCTACTTTATATATCTTTTTCTTTGCAGCAGCGTATTCTCAGGTCGAACACCCGAAGAAGAAGGCGACGATGGGCCAGTGTCATCGATGCCAACGCTTCGGCCACTCGCAGCGATGCTGCAAAGCGGCTCCGCGCTGCGTGAAATGCGCCGGGTCGCATCACACCGGGGACTGCGCGAAGACCCGAGACACGCCGGCAACATGTGCGAACTGTAACGGTCCGCACCCGGCAAACTACAAGGGGTGCCCGAGTAGCGTCTACGGTTGACGCGACACCTCCGGGGGATCGGCCCACTGCATCCGCGCACCGGGACCGTCCAGCTCCGCGAAACCGACAGCGCGCGGCTCCGACGAAGTCCGCCGGTTCTCCCAACTGGATCGACGCGCTAGGAGGATTCGACTTGGCCAACCTCTTCCGTGCCCTCAGGACCCTCGGTCAGCGGCTCTGCGCTGCCTCCGGCATCGCGGAAATGCTGACCGCCGTCGGCCGTTTCGTGCAGGACGTCTTGGCAGCGCTGCGTGCCTAGAAGATCAGCCAAACAACATTCAGGGCAACAACCCATCTTCAAGGTCGGCCAGCGCCATCAAAAATACCGAGCGACGCAGTTAGCGTTTCCAGCGCTGCGTTCGCATTCGGGAGGCCCGGGCGTTCCCCGGGCCGCTTGCTCTCACTAGGGTTTTTCCGAGGTTTCCCCTAGTGGTGAAGGCAAATGCCGGAGCAGTACTTTCCTCGGCTCCTGTCCTCATCCCTACCCACATATCCTCCTCCTCCTACAACGACGACCAGGACCGACATCTCCGCCGCCAGGAGCGAAGACCGACGACCACCGACGCCGCCGCCGCCGCCTAGCAGACCGTCACCGACTTCAAGGACGAAGACATTCCGACATCCGTGGTTGCGCCTCGCCCTTCACCTCGCCTCTGCTGCCCCCCTCGGCCGCCAGCACTTCAGTTTACATCATTTCCGACCTTCAGCCAAGGAGCGACAGCTGCGTCTGCCTACAACAGCGTTCACCACCAACATCAAAACCATATCCATCGGGGCCGAAAAGGCGTATTGATGCCTGCAGTGGCCTCTGCTGCTGCGGAGCAGCAGCAGGAAGAATTATGACATGACTGCAGCGTATTCTCATTGCTTGTATTCAGGAACAGTAATCATGATCACGCGCTATAGTAAGAAGAAAGCGCTTGTAAAAATGTGACTTTTGCCATTACGGAAATTAACGTTTGCTGCCGATCGTCCAGGAACCGACAACGCTGCTAATTGCTGCTTGCTTCTAAATACAAGGATTTGTTTCACGAAACCGATACTAGATTTTTTACAACTCACGATAAACATCATTTTTAAATCATCATTTGTCCTGAAATATTTTTTGTCTCTATTGGAAGTATGTAAGTTGGATTTAATTTTTAACTCTTTTAGGTTCGTCATCTCTCATGAATCACCCTATATTATTCAGTTTTGATTACGTGTAAATTAACGACTTAAGGAAAATCGAATATAAGTGCTTTTTACTTACCTATTTATTACCTATTTCTTTATTACTACCTTATTTTATCAATCTACAAAAGCAAGACGCAGACGTGCACGTCATACGTCATACGCCAGTTGCAATCAAACACGTTAAAACATCTTGTAGGAAAACGAGGAAAACACAAATTGGCGGAAAAGAGGATGGACGATAGATCCTATGGAAACACGCTACCCTCGCAGAAATGGTAAGTAATAGACAAATGAAATTTGGAGGACTTAGAGTAGGTATATTTTTTGTCATATTTTGCGAAGGTAAATAAAAACAAATCTTCAATTGTTTTTTTGTACGACCGTCATCTTGAATTTCTTTAAATGGATCACCCTGTATATGACCCCATATCTCGATAGGGACCTTAAAGGTGAATTCAACAATATAAGGATTGCTATACTTATCTTGAAAGTTTTTGGAAATAATCGCTATTCTTTTGTCAAGGATTTCAGTATTAATTTTTATCAAAATCGAGTTGCCCGTGAAACAGCAGATGCAATGGAACTAAATAAACGATGTGCGATTATTTTATAAGTAATTAAAGTGAAAGAAAACCGTAAAAATTTTGCCTTTAGCCTACTTATTTAAAATAATAGATCGATGCTAGAGCAAACTAAATTTATGGTGGAATAAGGACAAATAGTGGCCAATTGATAATAACAAAAACACAATATAATTTTATAGCAAAAGTGTTCAAAATACGCTTTGTTAACTTCTTGGAAATGAAACAATCTCTTTTGAAGTTTTTGCAAGGAATTTTGCAAATAATCGGGGGGATCTGCTTGCATTACGAATCCGTCCTTGTGTAAAGTTAAAAAATCCTTGACAAAAGAGTAGTGATTATCTCCAAAACCTTTCAAGATAATTACAGCAACCCATATATTATTGAATTTGTCTTAGAAGTCCCCATCGAAATATGGGGTCATATACAGGATGATCCATTTAAAGAAATTCAAAATGGTGGCCGTACTAAAAAAACAATATAAGATTTGTTCTTAATTCTCTTTGCAAAACATGACAAACACTGCCTACTTTAAGATCTCCAAATTTCATTTGTCTATCTCTTACCGTTCTTGCAGGAGAAGCGTGTTTCCATAGTTTTTAATGGTAAAATCCCTGACAAAACAATAGCGAGTATCTCCAAAACCTTTTAAGATAAGTATAGCAACCCATATACCATTGAATTCCTCTTGAAAATCCCTGTCCAAATATGGGGTTATATACAGGATATTCCATTTAAAAAAGTTCAATATGGCGGCCGTACAAAAAAACAATTGAAGATTTGATTCGCTTCGCAAAACATGGCAAAAAATACCTACTTTAAGCTTTCCGAATTTCATTTGTCTATTACTTACCGTTTTTGCAGGAGCAGCGTGTTTCCATACCTTTTAGCGACCCTGTATGTATGTTGTTCATTACAAGGGAGTTGGTCATGATACGACGCCCACACTGAAAATATCTAGAATGCTTAGGTTCCTGCAAGCTACCCTAAAAAATTCATTCTTTTGTTTTTGTTTGACGTTTTACAAAGCAGTTGCTTTTTTCCGAAGTCAATTTGCTTTTTACAGTTTGTTTGTTATCCTGTTTTGAAGTTGTTGTGTTACAGTTATAATGAATTTAACTAGAAAACATTTTCAGGCTATGATTTATTACGATTTTAAAAGTTTGTTTTCTCCGGCACAAAGTGAGATGAGACTTAAAAATGCGTTTGGTGATGAAGCCCCATCTAAGGCCACCACATACAGGGTGGTCCAAGATTCCGCACTAGTAAAATGATAGCTTTATGTTAGGAGATAGAAACAAATTAAAAACAGAAAGCGACATAGTGCCTCTGGAAGCAAAACCTAAAAATATTCTGAACTACACAGGACGTTCGACTTGTTTGTGGCAGTATCTTACTTTATTTTTTCAAATAGAACACCCTGTATATTACTTTATTTTTGGATTTTCTATTACATTTAGATTCATTTTTATTAACCATATATTTGGTCTAAATTGCACCGTTTTCGAAATATTTATTATTTCTTTGAAAAAATTTAGTTTTACAATGTTTTAAAAATGTTAAGATGTGTGGCATTAAACAGGATAGGAAGATACGGTTTGATCATTGCTACAATTGTGCTAGAGGATCGACAGACGGTTAATGCAGATTAGTACTCTACGGTTTGCCTGCCTGAAGTTATAAGAAAAGTAGAAGAAAAACGCCCAAAAGGAAAAATCGTCCTACATCATGACAACGCCTCATCACATACGGCTAAGCCAAACGGTCACGTTTTTGGAAGTTTGGAAGGTGACAAGAATGAATCATCCCCCATATAGTCCTGACCTAACATCTTGCGATTTCGTCTTGTTTCCCAGAATTAAGAATAAAATGCGTGAAATCGCCTTTTCGTCGCCAACTGAAGCTGTTGAAATGTACAAAAACTTGATTTCTGAAGTGACACAAGAAGAGTGGAGTAACTGTTTTAAGGACTGGTTTTATAGAATGCAAAAGTGTAAAATATAAAGGAGAATATTTTGAAAAACAGTTAACCTGTTTTCTTTGTTCTGTTATTTATTTTTCTATTAGTTTCTAAAAATTTCTAGTGTGACCCTCGTATTATTCTCATTTCTGAAAAAGCGGTGCACTTTAGAACATAAGTTTGCAGAGATGATCAGGCTTTTAAACAAAAAGAACAGCTATTACTTTTATTTATACATATCTACAGTGCGAAGCTAGTCTTGCCCCCCCCCTATTTTACTCTGGAAACATTTTGAACAACTTTTGCATTAAAAAGTTCTTAATCAAATTTCAATTTCTGCATACCATTAAACAGGCAACATTAAGCCCTTTCAAATGATGCAAGGGGATTGAAATTGTGGATGATATCTGTCCGATAAAAAGTTATGTGGGGGGGGGGGGGTAAAACTTTAGCTTCGCACTGTATAAACAAACTAGATTTTAGTGTTAAAACATCTTGTAAAGATTATATTTTAGACGAAATGTCGTTTGATCCTGTTTTGCATGACCAAATTTAAACTTTTTTTTTAAATAACTTTACAGAATGTTCTAAAAACCAAACTAAAAAGAGATCTATTATAAGAGTTTTTCCAAAAACTTCCTTGTAGGTAAGTCTGTTTTTTTATTTCAGATGCGCTAAGAAACACCATCTTGTGTATTTGTATCATCTTCTTGTTTTTATTTGTATTTTAAGATTTGTTATTGTATTTATTTGTATTTAAGTCTAGACGTATAACTTTTAATTTACTTCATATTTGTTATACCCACCTACATTAATATTGGTAAATAATAAATGTATAGATAATCTAAACTGTATCTAGCAATCTCTAAAATAGATTTTGACTTTGGTATAGGATGTTTAAATAATATTAATCACAACTCAATTTAAAACAACATACACCTGCGGCACGTTGACTTCCACATGAACTTTCGGCAATTTTCTTTATTGAGAGTTTTAATAAAAATTTGATTAGATGCCTATATTATTCTCATTGTTTTCCAATATTACTAAA
This sequence comes from Ignelater luminosus, assembly GCA_011009095.1. Lineage (NCBI taxonomy): Eukaryota > Metazoa > Arthropoda > Insecta > Coleoptera > Elateridae > Ignelater > Ignelater luminosus. The sequence goes on along the minus strand of VTPC01090650.1, from coordinate 289,039 downwards.
ATTCTCTTTGGTTTCTTCTCCCTTCTTAAGGTAAGGATCAAAGTTTATGTGTAATTCAAATAGAAAACATGAGCAATGTCGCCATTAGATCCTTTGCATCATTTTTCTAACATTTTCCATTGTTTTTCTAGATACGTAATTAGTAAACAATAAGTACATAAACAGCATTCAAAACTTTTTTATCTTTCATATTTAAAATCTACGTTGTTATCTAAATTAGACATTCATAATTATTGCGTTTAGATTTATATTACATATATTTACGCGACATATTTCTTTTTTCCGTAAACATATTTATTTGCTCTAATAATATTTTGTTATGTAAACAGGAAATAAAATGATAATTGTTATGGTTGTTATGTTTAACCTTCTTACAGAATAATGTAAACTTACCTTCATATTATTAGTTAGCATTGTTTATATCTTTGCTTTAACTCTCTATATTTAGTATTTTATCCCTTTTCACTTATTGTCAGATAATCTATACTACTAAGGTTTTTTAGAAAAAGAGAAAGAGCACAAGGCTTGAGATATGATCTTCAATCTTCTTTCACCTCACTTCTTGGTATTGGCAATAAAAGAAAATGTGTTTAATTGATAAAACTCACTTGTGGACTAGTTCTTTACGTTACTATAGTCAAAATATATAAATTACTCGTTATGAACCTACCTGTTTGTAAATAGTTACCAAATAGTCTTAATCCACGTAAACTGACTACTTGCTGAAGCAAAATAATACCACCATAGATGCATTGAATAAAGACATAGGAAAAGCAAAGTGCCTCACGGAACATCCGAAAGGTATTTCAATATAACTTTTGCTAATGACATTTTTTGACATTTTGATAAATAACTACGATGATGATGATGACCTACAAAATAATTTTTTTTATTCTATAGGTTATTTAGAGCTCGCTATTTATACCCTTTGTGGTTTGGAATAGCGCCATTTTTGCCATACCATAGACACTAACTGCAAAAGAAATTACGCGTTGACACATACCAATCCGATCAATGCTCTCGATCTGTGACTATGTTAGATAACCGTTTGGAAGCATCGTTGCTGCCAAAATTTTTTTAAGAAACGTCCCATACTATCTTACGTCAGTCAAAGAGTTTGCAGAACATCTATCAGTAAACATTACTACCTCCTTCAAACTGTCCCATCTTTAGCCTATAACTTATAAACGTGTAATAATCAACAACAATTAAAAGACGAATAAACAAGCAGGCAAAATCAAGTATGTATCATTCACCATTGACTTGTACGTATGTATTGATCAATAGCGTCGAGTGGAATCACAAAGTGTTAAATAAGATTCTAGAGCCAGTAAGCATATTGATTAACGGAATGATGCTGTTTTGCTGTTCTTATGCCTTTCTTCTCTTTATGTTCCGAATATGGCTATTCGCCAGCAGGTCTGAAGAGATTTTACTCAACAGTTTATAATGAACGCTGTCTCCCAGCAGAAACATTATTAAACAAAATGTATCATAAAAGATGTATTGAATTTTATTCTGGATGGTGGTTTCTTTTGACAAAATCAGCTACAACTTGCCAACAACAACGATTGTAATCAAATGTTGATAGCAATAGTGTTAATGTGTAAATATATTTTTGAAAGGATTTAGCTTTTCTAGAATACCCATATTTTGAGACTATACACTTGATGAGAGCCTCATTGGCATACACCATTTCAAGACTGAGTGATTCTTAAGATGCAACACATTTTTATCACTTACAAGATGCGTTTTTTGTTATTTAACATAAAGTTAATATAATTATGTAAATGACTGAAATGCAGTTCCTTTATTTTCTGAAGGAAGGTCTGATCCCTTCAAGAAATTCAATTTCCTGATGTTTACTGTTCGCTAACTCGTCCAAGTCTTTTCCTGAAAAACTTCTTCAAACTTGCTAATTCATAGCTTTTCCGTCAGTTACATACTAACGCAATTTTAACATATTCTTGACACCTTTCACTATTAAAGAATCTGAGCATAGTCTCCTCGATAATTTTAATTGTTCGTATTTTGAAGCCTGGTGTGAAGGATACTTGTAAAGTGTCAAGAGATGTTTAGCACCACCTTGCACCCTTTGGTAAGAACTTTGAAATGTCTTTTTCAAAGGATGGAAATGATTTAACTGGAGCATCATTTAAAGCGCTACTATCTTTCTTCTTTTTCCCAAAGCTGTTCCATAAGATGAGGTCAAAAAAGCCTCAAGGAGATATAACGAATTCTAGTTATATTTTTTTGAATAGGCGAATAAAAGATTGTGAATGAGCAGTAAACAATTGAAAACACGAGCAATACCCATGCTAATAGTATGTATACACTACTATGTATATTAAAGCTAGAGATCGAAATTAATGACCCGTGGGATATTTCATATATTGATAAAGCTCTCTTGATGATAATGTTTACGGAAAAGCTACCAAACCTTCAGATAAATAATAGAAAAAACATATTCTATTACACACGTACTGCAAAATAAATTAATTTGTTTCATTCAGTCATACATACAATGACGCACTTCATAATATCAAATAACATTGTATGTATGTTAGTGCTTCGTCCAGTTCGAAAGCTTATTACGTATTTACAATATTCTTATTGCTTATTCTATTGTTGTTGAAGTCTATAATAAGCTTGAAAAATTTCCTACAAATTCTTTAACGGACTAAGATAAAAATAGAATAGTAGACCTTGTGACATTCGAGATATGTTAAATATAATCATCATTGCAGACTAGATTGTTGTCCAAAAACTACTTTATTAAAAATAACTATACCAGTCTAAATTGGAAATTACAATTATCGAAATAACGCTTCGGATTGGATTGAGAATGTGTCATGAAGCTTTTGGACTTTATAATGAAAGGCAGTTGGCATCTCATATTGCTGCTCTACTTACGAAGCATTATCAAAGAATTACTGATGTTAAAGTCCGATCAAGAAGGATCTCTAAGTTTCTGCGAAAACTAAATATATACAAGCTCATTATTTTGAGAGCATTGTTAGACTGTATTATTTTTCAGACCATATGGGCATTTTCAAGTTTTTGATTTTACTATTTTACAATAAAAAGAATATTCTGGATCCAATGCAAAACGTAAACTGCAAAAACTGATACCAAAATGAAAACCTTTTCGTCCAAGACAAAAAAAAACTAAAATCCCGATTTCCCTTAGGTAGATTTAGGTAATATATAAATTCATTTGTGCAGATTGCATTATTTAATTTCTGTTTAGGGTTGATAATGAATAATGGTAATTGCTTATACACTGACGTGACCTACGTTGTCAGTTCTGTAAAGTACATATAAAAAAGTAACTGCATATATTATAGATTCTGATTGTGTAACGTAAATCCATTGCTGTTTTTAGAAAAAGTGCGTCAAAGTTGTTTGTATCCCGTAAAACAAAGATCAAACTGATAATGTCGATAAAGAAGTCGAGACCAAACAAGTAGGAGACACTGTTGTTGCCAAGGGGACGCAGAAGCCAAAACTGCAAAAACTTCTTGTTTCTTATCGTGCTTGAGATAAGCATGTTCCAAGCAAAAAGATTCTTCATCGCTCGAGTTGTGAATTCAGTAGTAACGGGATTATCCGATTCATCTTTTTAAATACAATCGTTATCTATTCTTGGTATTAGTAAAACTGATAGCTTTTCTCTTAGTTTCCGTTAATTTTCCGTTTTAGTAAGCAGCTGCAGAACTTTTATCTTACACATCGTGACATATCGTGAGAAGACAATTAAATTTTGGTATTTTAATAATTAAACCTTGTACATTATATGCAACATGTTAATTCAAATAAACAAATAATTTATTTATATTCGTTTTTTGAACTTTAAACTATTTACGAATATGGGAATAAATTTATCAATGTATTTATAGCTCATAATTAAGTAGCAGAATTTAAAAAAGGAGCAGATGATTCTATAGTTATCTCGCTTCCGCTTGTACTTCGTCTTACTATTATATTTACTATGAATGGTATCGTACTTATCGTAGTATTTATACCAATATTATCTTAACCGTATCATTACTGCAGTAGTCGTAACGCCATATATAAAAACAATAATTTCAGTATATAATGTTATCGTAATTTAGTCGGCGTCGTACTTTTCTAGAATCAGGCCGAACGAGAAGACCAGATAATCTGAAGCGAACGACATAACCTCCAAATTTTATATAGTAAACAATACGAGAATAGGTCAAGAAATAACGTGCATTTTAAACTGTCGGCGTGCATTTGAAAAATTAAAAAGTGTGTTTGGTATTTTATAATACTTTGTTGAGACTTTTCGTGTGAAGATTTTTAAATAAAATCGAAAAATTAATTCTCACGCAATAATTTACATGCATACATAAGAGTGAAAACATGAATGTATATCGTGGAAGAAGTTTCAAAGAATTTTCTTTGGCGTCTGCATTGTATGATGCCATAAAGGACAACGATTACAGGTAGCTATGTATTATTTTTCTTTTGTTTTTTAATAAATTATAACAAAATGTTACATGTAGTCAGGGCCTTCTTATATTGCTTGTTATGTATAATGTATATTAGAAGATTCAGATACAAAGTGTTCTTTTTGTCATAAAATCATGATTCTCTTTTAAAGTGAAACTTATTTCAAAGTCAAACTAACTCTGCTTATGATTTCTCATATTAAATAAAAATTCTCATAACAAGAGAAACCAATTATAATTGTCATCGATAGATATTTTGTTGTTTAACTGAATTCTACATATGTCTATAATTCTGCAAATTATTTTAAAATATTAACTGCGTCTTTTCAATATGTATTTGAACCTAAAAGATTGGTCTAACATGAGTTTTGTGATAACCTTATCAAGCATTGTATCCACACTGTTTTATTAAGAAAAAAGGAACATACTAACATAGTTTGATACTGAATACAAAATCACATTTATTTGATTTCTAGGTTTTAAGCAACGAATAGATTTACATAAAGATATTTAATATTCTAAAATAGTTGCTAAAAAAACTTTAATTAGCTAAAGCAGCATTATTATTACTTTTGATATGTTGTAATTAGAGAATCTTTTGCGTATATATATATTTATGTTCTTTTTAAGTGATAATAGAATGTTGGTTGCTAATCAAGAATTGAACTTGATTTTGACCTGGGGCATGTAAATTAGAAGGTGTGGATATAGTAATATTTACTGATTTTAAAAGAACAGAAAAATAATAAAAGCAATACTTAATACCTACATTAATTGATTTTACAAGTCCAATTTTATAAAGATACAAAGAATTTCATCACTTCATTTACCATATCAACATTAATTGTAATAATGATTATTGTGTAAAAGTTTAATTGAAATTTTAGTTGTCAAAGTGACAATAAATAATTTTGAGGGTTAAATTACTACTGTCATTGTTACTTTTTAGTAAATAATAATGCAACAAATGAAATGTCAGTATTATTTTTTTATTGCCAACTTTACAAGAAGAATAACATGCCAGTCAAATCACTAATTGAACAAATAACCAAAAATTTCTTTAAAATTCTTTTTATTCTGAAACTGTTCTGTTCGTTACATTGCTTTAGAACTTCTATATAATTTTGATATTAAAAAAATTGATGTGCCTATTTTAATTTAGAAATAAAAAAGAATTGTAACAATAATTTATTTATGATACTTAAATCATATCATCTACTTGTACAATAGGTTTATTTTTGTAGTGGCTTTAGAGGAACTAAAATTATTTGTACTAATTTGTAACTAAGGGTAGGCTAGTGTGATACTGGCCTTTATAAAAAATCGTATGTCATCCCTGATATCCACCTGAAAATATTTAAGAACTGTAATACCATATTTTGCTTCTTGTTGCTCATATACTTTTAAAATATACCTACTAGTGGGCCCACCAAACGATGATAGTCTAGTTGCATGCTTGGTACTAATTAAACTCTTACAAATTGCTTTTATACACTCAAGTAATAATTGAATATCCATAATATGAAATTAAATTTTGTAAGAACATATTAAAAATAATATAAAATTGCATAACATAATTATTGTTAAATTATTTTATTATTATATAAGAATATTCTTCCAGTATTGAAGATCTGTTTTTTTATGCATGATTTGTATTGATAAGTGATAATTTGTTAATTTTGTTTATAGATTATAAATCACTTGTGTAAAACAATGATTACGATATTTCATACTATAATTGTTTTACTGTTATTCAAGTAATATTTAAAGAGTGAGATTCCTGTTTATCGCTTATAGAATTTTTAGTATTTCTCCGTATTTCTCATTCTTTTAATAAACATTTTTATGGCTTTAGATTTTTATCTTTCTGTTTTTATGTAAATTGTTTTTGAACATTTTAATTGGATTTTTTCTGAATTTTTCATAATCGTCATTGTAAATGACAGTTTCAAGGAGTTTTACTTATTTCTAATACCATGGCCTTATTAGAGATTAGACTATTATTATTTGTTTCTGGTTTTCTTATTTTTTTTACATATTCCATTCATACATCTACAGCGGCAAGTATTGTCTTGAGGTTGTCTCTTTCAAGTCTCAGCGATACTTTTTCTACCTAAATTATGTTTTATTTTATTTTACTATTTTTTTTTCTTTGAATTAGATTATTTTATTATTTGAGTTGATATTTTCATTCATAAATAAGTTTAGTTCTTAATATCACAACAGTATTTTCTTTGAATTTCTATGATTCTCTACTAATTTCCAATTGTGATATTCTGCTAAATAAGCTTATTAATTTTACCTATTTACCAATTACCATTTGTATTAAAATTACCTACAAACATATTATCAATTTTTGTTAAATTAAATAATTGGTTTTTAATGTGTTATGGTTAGTTTACAACAAATTATCTATGTCTCATTTAAGGTTTGTTTTTTTTTAATATTTCTGGAATCATCCGCATCATTCAGCTTGACATTCTTAATAGTGTGTAGCCCTATCATTCAAGCGATTACAACATATTATCATGTTTTTGCTGCATATTGCAATAATATACCAATAAAAATGATGGCCATCTGATAACAAGGTGCTTTACAATCTTTAGTTACAAGTTTTAGTATTTTTCATTTTTTCAACATTTTAAACATTTTAGAAATTCATAATTAATTATTAAGGTCAACTTATGTAAGTAATCATTTTAGTCCAGGGCCTTTTAATCTCTTTACACTTCTTATTCAGAATAATAAAATGTTGTATCATCAATAAAAGATTGACAAGTCATTTATTGTATTACACATACACATACTATTGATAAAGTAAATTGATGTATGATATTCTTGTATCTATTTCTATTCTAAAAATGGTTTACATAAAACAGTTGTATATGGTCATTGGTTCATCTAGTTACGACCGGATGTGCAATACGATGTATACAGATAAACATTAATTTGTTTGACATTTAAACAAACGGAAGAATAATTACTTTTAGAAATAACCTAGAAAACAAAAAATGTAGTACATGTAATTATGTGTATACATTCACGTATGCATATATCTTCTGACATGATGCACGAAATTCTGTAGCTTCAAAGTTCAATAATGATTAAGCAAGGGTATCCTTTAGGTATAGTAATACGACTGTTAATTTGTAAATAATATTACGGAACATTAAATATTGTTTAGGATTTTTTATCTTGTCCTTATAGTAATTACACGCGCAATACATGTTTTGTCTGGCGTAAAAGATAGAGGGATTTTTATTAGTTATCTTCAAGTTTGTGAAGAAGACCATATTAATTCTCAGAATTTGAAGAATCAAATTGAAATTGAAGATTATTAATTACTTTGGATTATTTTGTTTTTTTATTCAATAAGAAGCTTTAAAAAATTAATAAATGATTGTTTACAAAACAATTTATTAATCATTGTTTGGCGTTCTTGTTTTGATACATGTTTAGGATGCTATTGTATCGTTTTACGTCATTATTAGTTAATGAACGCTATTAATTTCTTTTTTTTCTTAATTTATAGATTGTAATGTTCTTAATTAGCTGCAAAAATAAATTGTATAATAAATTATTAATGTTTATCAATTATTTTTATATTCCATTTAATATTAAACACATTTTATCAAAAAATAATGTATTTTGTGTGTATAAGATTAGCATATCGGTCAATAAATAAAATAAATCATCTTCTGTCCACTAAAACCGGTTTTAACTTGTCTTAATAAAAACTACTTATTGTTTAACTCATTTTTAATATTTACTTAGATTACTGATTTTCTAAAAAGCTTCAGAAAATAAGAAGTGTTTACCTTGTAATGTTAACAATAATTTCAAGATTATAAATGTCGAATTTATTTAATTTATCTGTTAATTACAATAAAGTTTATCTGTCCATTTAAAAATTGCTTTTAATAAATTGATACCCAAGTTCTAAAGTCACTGTTAATTGATGTAAGGTTATCACAGCAAGGAGGAAAATTATTTTCTTTGATTTCCCTAAAATTTTGTGTTTGTTTTGTGTTTATTTATAGCTCACAAAACGTTTGGTGGCTTAATATAGTAAATATGAAGCTATCAACTTAGCTCTATAAGAAGAATGAAAGAAAAACTAATATTAACATGGGAGAAGCGTTAACAATTTTGCGATATTGATATTACGAGGAGGTCCATTCTAAAACTCATCTATTATAAATAAATCTAGGCAAGCTTTGAATGGACATCCTCATCTGTATTGCCATAATGGGATAATTATGAATTTAATTTTTGTAAAATCGCCAAATTATTAAATTAGCTATCATAGTTTAAGATTTAAAAGTTTGAATGTCATAATTCCCATTTTCCTACTACCATTCTAATAAAAAAGAAACATAAACATTGATGCTCACCTTGTGGTTTTGATAAATTATGATACTAATTGCAACTAATACTATTTTCAGAGGAGTGATAGTATTGCTTGAAAAAGGTGCAGATCCAAATTTCGTATTAAGCTGTGGAATTTCTCCTTTTCATTTAGTCATTGGAGATGATTCTAAGGAATTTGCTCTTAAAACTACCAAATTGATTTTGCAGTACGGAGGCAATCCTAACATTCAGTAAGTAAATTCTTTTTAATATTAAGCTTTCAAAATTAAATAATAAACTTTTATGGAATATTAAAAGACTAGACTGAAATTAACTGGTTAACATTTACTAAGAGTTTTAACAAAGCGTAATATCATATTTATAACAATATAAATCTTGAAAAACACAAATATTTGCTTGCAAAATATTGAAATTGCTCAGCTTATCTAATTTATATATTTACTATTACAGAACTGATGAAGGCTTAACTCCATTACATATTGCTGCAGCGTGGGGTAACATCGATATAGTAAAATTACTTCTCAATTGCGGAGTAGATCCTGAAATTACAGATAGCAATGGCTTGGTACCGATATATTATGCTATAGAATATAAGCATCCTGATATTATAGTCCTTCTTCGTAATGCTATGTACGAAGATCTTGCAAAACCTAACGCACCAGAAAATGAAAATTATGATTTAGTTCTAGGTAGGATTACAGTTTTGTCATTATTTTTAATAACAGTAATTTTAATTAAAATCTTTATTCTGTACAGACAAAATTGTTGTTAATAATGGTCATGCTGAAGCTGAATATGAATTGGAATCAGAAAAAGAAAATTCTTTAGAATTACAAAATTTGCAAAAATTGCCACAAACTACACCCAGTGAATATGTACGAGATTGGTGTCAAACTCATGCTGTGGAAATTCAAGCACAAAATGAGCTTGTTAAAGTACAAGAACCTAAAGAAAAATCTTTTGATAGTTGTAACTTTTCCCATGAATCTAAAAAGAGCAGTCCGCAAAATCTACCCTTTGTCAATTGTAATAGACGCAGAGTTAATAAAAATGTTATTGAAAACTTTTCGTTATCATATGAACCTAGTATCAAATATAAAACAAGAAGAAGTGCTTCTGCTAGAAACCAAGCTGTTGATGTATCAAATATGACATTAAGCATATCCAAACAATCAGAAGTATCACGAGAAAGTGGAATAATTACTCTGCATGATACATCTTTCAGTGATGGAAGTAGCATTGTTCATGACATCAATAATTTGAATATCAATGAGTTGACCTGGAATGAAATGAATAAAGTTAATGAAATGAAAAGTCTATCAAAACAACTGAAGGACGCTAGTAGTGATTACTTCACTAGTAATGAGCTTTCTGGAAGTACCAATATAATGGATCAAAATGTCTTTGATTTAACATCACGTTCTACTCTTATCCAAAATAATGTCACTAAATGTACTTCTCATGGATTAAGTTTCAATCATAATGTAACTAAAGCAAAAGATACAAGTGATGTTCCCCGTATTACATCTGAAGATGGGGGAGGAGGAGGAGGAGGAGGAGAAGAAGTGAAATGCGCTAGTTTATTAAGCGTTGCTGAAGTGTACAAGTACACTGACAATAAAGAAGGAATTGTTTTGTATGAGAAGAGATTATTAGTGAATTCAAAAAAGTGAGTTATTGATCATTGTCATTTGGTACCATTGTTTATTTAATTTTTGTATTTTTTTTAGTGATGGAATGGAAAGTAATATATCTGCAATACAATCTCACTCTTCTAAACTCTCATCTTTACCTGCCACATTTGATTATGATACTGATACGTTAAGAAATGAATTGACTCAGTGTGGATATCATCCAGGTCCAATTACTAAAACTACTAAACGGGTATATCTTAAGAAGTTACGTCATCTGAAAAGACAAATTCTACCTAGAGTTGCTACACCTACAATTGATTTAAATAATAACAAAGGTAAGGAATTATTTTTGACAAAAGTTTCTTTTAAAAGATAAAAGAGAAATGAATTATGCAATTTTGGGAATAACCACTATTTAAATGTTTTGTTCACATTCTGAGAAACCCCTTTTAGGCAATTCTTATGCATAATCATCTTAAGTAATAAACTGAACTTTGTTCTCATTATTTTATTTTTGTTAGATCATCTTTTGGTTCATTTCATCTTATAGGCGGGCGCCACGTTATAGATTATATTCAAGAGATATTAAAACTTTATTAGTGTGTTTGATTTTGAAGACTTAGATAAGCTTCATTTTATTGCAAATATCAAGGAATTATAAAAAAATGTAAATTTTTATAAAATAATTTACCCATGCATTATTTATTATAATACTTAAATCACATTCATTCATACACTCAAAGGAAATAAATCCATGCCTACATACACTTCTTTCTATTTCAATATCTTCCACAGTAATTAAAAACTGACAGTTCTATTTTGTCTGACATATTTGTCAAATATTTTACATCATATTTTTTAAAATTATTATGAAAAGATTTTTATTTTTCAAAGATTCACTAGTCTTGGTAATTCGACGTAAATGTAGGTAGTACTATAGAATACTAAATTGTAGTAAACATAAAGTGGATTTTTCTTGTAAGAACCAAAATTAATATCAACAATACTATAAATAGCTTTTATTTTTATATTAGAAATCTTTCAGTATTACCAATATAATAAGAAAGCTTATCTAAGTTAACAAATTAATAAAAGTTGTGCATAAATATTTTCAAAATTGCACAAGCTGTTGTCTCTCTAAAACAAATATTGTTCATTATCTTGTACTTGTGAATAAATTAAAATATAATTATTAGACTTTGGAAGGTTGTTAAGTTGTCCGAGATGGAATATTTATGAAAATATACGTAAAGCTATTGTAAGCTATTTATAAATGGAAAGAACCAAAAACGTAAAGACATTTATCTTATTAAGCTGATAGTTTCATTATTTCTGTACCTGATAATATTTAAAGCTATTTTTGTTATTTTATCTAAAAAACAATTATTAAAAAATCTGAAAGACAATTGATAATTTTCACATATCAGAAACAATTAAAAATAAGTTTTATTAAACAATCAAAAATCTGCTCTTCATGTCTTTAATACATGATTATACATTTGCAAAGACGCATATTGTAATTTATGTAATTAGTGCTGATTAGTGAGATAGATACATTTTTATAGGGCAATAAAATATTCATTATTTCACAATAACTGTAGTAATTAGGTACAATGATAAGGTTTTTTACTATGTAAAAAAAACTTAATAAAAGAAAAAAATATGTAATGAATTTTCTGCTTCTGTAATATAAACTTCAAGTTTTCCATTCAATTTATTTTTTAATTTTAGTATATTCTGTGGAACTTCAAGAGACATTGAGCAACCCCAACTGGGTAAATGACTTAAGTGAATATAAAAATTTTGAAGAAATCATTTGCAAGGATTTCACCAATCCAGATCGATCTAGAAAATGGCGAGAAGGAATAAATAAGTCTTCGTTCACATATTTATTATTAGATCCTAGGGTTACAAAGAACTTACCATGTAGAGCAGAAGAGATGTCTTCTGAAGAAATCTGGAAAGCATTCCTGTCATCTATCTTTTATGTTGGTAAAGGCAAACGTAATAGACCCTATTTACACTTATATGAAGCAGTTTCATTATGGAGACAAAAGGATAACAGAAATCTAAATAAGAAGTTACAACAAATTTTAAATATCTGGAATGATGGTTATGGCGTTATTTGTTTGCATGTCTTCCAAAATGTTATACCTGTAGAAGCATACACTCGAGAAGCAGCCATGATAAATGCTTTAAAAGTTGATAATATTAAAAATATCAAAGTAGGAGACTTTTACGGGACTGCATCTACCTGGTCATCTAAACAACAAAATATGTTGGGTGCTTTCTTGCTTTATAAAGCTATGCAGATATTCTTGAATGAAGGTGAACGACAGTTGCGGCCTGCTGATATCAGTTAAAGACTGACAGTAATTAATTGATTTAAAATTGGTTAATAAGTTATGATATTACCAAATTTGTTGTCATTGAAGATTTATTATTAGAATCTCTGATTTTAAGGACATTGATAAATTATCTAGTCGTAGTGCAAGATAAGAGTTTTTTAATTTTAAGAAACAAAATATCGTTATTTATTGTATTTTTACAAACAGTACTTATCTGAATTTACCTATAAAGTCTTTCGAGATTTGTAAATAAAATTATGTAGATTTTTGTTCTGCAACTGACATATTTGCAAATCCCAAGTTAATTTGTAAGAGATGTGTGCATATAAATGAATGGTTATTTAATTTTTTTTAGTTTTTTCAAATTGTCTGATTTGGTTTTGTACAGAATAAGAATATCTTTTAATGACGCTGATTCATATAAGAATCTATGTTGTCAGAACAGAAAGAATCAATAGTATATTTATATTTTTATAATATTATTATATTTATAACAATTTGTACGTATACGAAAAACAATAAATTTGTTTTTACATTTTTACTAAAACTGACTTTGTTTTCTAATTCCTTTAATAGTGAGTTAAAGTGCATTACAAGTGTCTGTTTTTGCATATATGTAGTTTCAAATATAAGAATGATACAAGTATAAAAAATGGTTATCATACATGTTCACAGTAGTGGTGGTATGCTTCTCACAAAATTTAAATACAGGGTTTCATTAATAATTGGAAATATTTTAACTGTAGAATCCTGAGCTCAGAATATTAAGATTTAACCCAAATCACTGATAAAATGTGGCTCCTTACTGAGTTACAGGGTGTTTTATTTACAAATTTAAAATCTATTTGTACCCAGTACTTTAAAACTATTTGACGTATCCTTGTCATACTTGGCAAGAAGTGTAGGTACTGTACACCCTACTAAATAATGTTAAATAATCGTTTCTGGCTACTACCAGAGGCGTACGATAGGGGCAAGTGAATGGTTGACCCTTCCCAAATTCTACGCCCCTGGCGGAATTGCCATTTTAGAACAAATTTTCGATTTTCCAATACTTTCTATGTAAATAACATACTCTTCATTCATAGTGATATAGTCATTATTTCTCGAAATATTTAAAGTTGAAAATGAAGCGGCACAGTTATTTTGATTTTAATGTGTATTAATTATGTCGGTGTTTTTGGGTCATAGGATTGCATTTATTATGCAAATGAAACTTTAATCCCTATTAACACAAAAACATAATGTTGTTTATTGAAATTTCTTGAAACGAATAAATGCATTCAACATTTAAAAATAAATTGTGGTTCTGAAAAGAACAATTTTGTTATAAAACATTCTGTAATTCAGTAAGGAGCCACATTTTATCTAAGTGATTTGGGTTAAATCTTAATATTTTGAGCTCAGGATTTTACAGTTAAAATATTTCCAATTATTAATGAAACACCTTGTATATGCATCAGGTTTTTAAAAACCATCAGAGATGTCACCAGTATAATTTATATTTTAATTTTTGAAATTCTTAAGGTAGTTCATCAGAAATAAAAATAGTTTGATTTTCTTTTAATGCATATATTTACATGTTTTACAAATACCTGAATTTTTTCAACATTCCTTACCACATAGTTTTCAAGATATCTAAGATTTAATTTAAATGGTTGTCTATGAGAATTCTTTGAAAAGCTCTTATAGTTAATGAAAATCTTATTTAAAAAAAGGTATGAGAAAGATACAAATTTAAAAATCTATATGTATACTTATATGAGCATTATAATAATGTTAGAAAAAATAAATCGACTTTTACCATAGAGTAAGAAAATGATTAGAAAACTATATTGCAAAATATACCACTTCTAAACTTCATATTGCATAGGTCTCTAAATACAGCAATGTTATTTTATAGCAAGCAATGTAGAAATAAAATTCTCTAAATGACTATATAACACCATAATAAAAGCAATGGTTATATGTATAGTGCACAAACAAAAGAAGCTGAGGAGAGACTACTAATCTTTGAAAGAAAGATATTGAGCCATGAGGAAAATCTGTAGCTCAATAAGAGAAGATGATGATATATAGAAAAGATATAATTATGAATTAGAGGAAGTAGTACATGGCAACAACATAGTCAAACACATAAAAATAATGCATTTAAAGTGGTTTGGACATATCAAGGAACTAAATAAATAAAACCTGTAAATAGTCCATATGGACTCACAGGCAATTAATATTATGTAATAACACTAATAAATAAATAAATAAAAATAAGGGAATAGAAATTAACAAACACAAAATCAAGAGGAAGATCAGGGATAAGCTGGAAGAACCGCTTGCTAGGCACAAAGAAGTGTAATGGTATGGTCAAGCAGGCAATGGCCTTTCAAAGGTTACAGAGTTAAAAGATGATGAAGAAGAAGAAATGACTATTACTATAAAACTTCTACTATTTTATTCTACTACGCCTGTCTTATATACTATCTAGGGTCCTAGGAGTGGAGGTATAGGAAAGGATGAGTGCACCTTTAAAAAACGTATTGACAATATGAGTGATTTTACCAGCATATAGTGTACACTGATTTTACTACCATCGAAATCTCCACTTAAATTAGTAAAAGAATTGCTTTTGTATTTTTATTTCACACAAAATGTTTTAAGGGTTTGCCCTTTATATCTGAATTAATTATTGAAATAAATGCTAACCTAATAATCCATTAATCTTGTTAATTGATTAATACTTACATACTGCAGAATTTGTCATTAAATCAGGCATTAGACACTATAAAATGTAAAGCATTTTGCAACATACTTTTAAGAGTTGATTAAGCTTTTTACATAAATAATGTTGCCTTTAATTTTTTTATTTACAATTAACTAAATATGCAAAACTAATCTAATTTTATATTAATTACGCAAAATTGCTTCATGGCTTTTAAGAAAATTTACTTTAGGTAATTAATGCTAAATCAGTTTTTGTGTATTTGATTAATTCAGTTATTAAAGGAATACAATGCGATATTATCTATTCAAAAACTGTACATATAAATTCAATTTTACTTTGTAATTACCTGGCATGATGGCATATTTATGTTTGGTATAAAATAAATTTTGTATATTGTATTGTGAAACAACTTTACATAAGAGCTTTATTCCATCCTGTCATCGACTAAAAGTTTTAGTTTGTTGACTGTGCCAGCACATGTGATATCTCTGGTAAAAGGAGAAGCCCTTCTGCAGGCCAATGCTCAGTGTACTAGTGGTGTACTGCCGTTATCCACTGCAGAAAGTATGTATGTAATTACAATCCAGAAATAAATCAAGGAGTTGATATATAGATGTACAGTGTAGAGATGATATCTATTCATTGTCCTAGATTTAAACCAAAACATACCCCAGCAATAACACCGAAAATCTCTTCTGGCTAGTAGGACATGCAGATAACCCTTTTCTTTTCAAACAATTTAAGTTAAAGATTCGTAACTGTGATCAGACACTAAAAACTCAGATCAAGCGATCAAGCTCCAACATCTAAAAGATAATCATCAATGAAACTAATCCATAAACTACCTAAAACACCACTGTGTGGTTCTGAAAGAAATTGCTTTTATTTTATTTGGTTTTGTCTACCCATCTCTTTTTCGCCAACATATTAAAAGCAGTTCTAAAGTCTTCGCTGCGTCGTAGATCATCACGTCATCGACTCGTTTACAAATTCGTACATATTAATAAAATGTGGTAAATGCTTATACTTCAATTAATAAAAGAAAGAAAATATAATTTTAAGCTAACAAGAGTGGGATGAACATGTGCAAAGTGTTCCTAAATGTTTCTGGGCCCAGTTGGCTATGCAATCTAATTTTGATGTGCCGCCTTATTGATTTATTTTAACAACTGTAACGGTCATTTGTTGTTCTTTCCCGTTACATGAAAATTGGCTTTTTGCGCTTTCGGAGGTATCCGTAGTTTCTAGTTTTGTAGAAAAAAAAGTCCTTGATCATAAACAAATTGTAATTAGGAATGTTGTCTAGGTTCACATCTCTTTTGATTTCAGTTTGAAACATTTTCCGTATTTCACAACTTCTATGGCTGCTGAAACGCTGGGTATATTTATTTCAAATATTAAAGTTTAATTCTCCGCAGTGGAAATTTAACTGGTCTATTATTTTTTTTTTCGTTAGGAGTGTAATATTCTAGAATTTCTGGATTACAAGGGTTGTGAATAGCTGTTCTTCCGGATTTGGGATAGTGATTTTTTTGATTCTCTTGAAGGTTAGTATATTACGGTTATCTTTGCGGGTTTTTTTTCTCCTTGAGTTCCTCGTTACTTCTACTAATCAGACTTCTTTAATTGAAACCCTGGATATGATCCTACTATTGTTTAGAATTTGCTTAATTTTCTTCCTGCGTTGAGCGTGGAACGTATGCATCTGTTGATTCGACTTTTGGAGAACGCAGGGAACGGCTTGCGCCAGACAAGAAGCGACCAGCGTTCAAGTTACTCGTTAAATTTTTGATTCGTTGAATTTTGTTTCGAGTTAGTGCAGAACCCTAAATTAGGGTTTTTTTTTGTATTTCCTGTTTCCATCAATTCTGATTGACGTTCTTGGTCTTCAGATTTTTTATTTCCCGGGAGCTACCATTCTGGAATTAAGTTAATTAACTCTTCATCTGGTAGGTCACTTGAATCGTTCCGTCCGAAGGTTGGAAATCTTCCCCATCGGTTGTAGAGGGTTTAATTTGGTCCGCTCTGGTTTTAGAATCTGCAGTCCCTCCGTACCGAAAATGCTGTATTCTAAGTGCGCCCTTGGGAAGAAATAGTGCTGTATTTCACCTTAGAAATGTAACTATCAGATAAATAATTTTCTTTTGTTTTAAAATTTAATTGCTTGGAACAGAATTAAGAAATTATCCGTTTATATATTTTTTTTTTGTCTTAGAACCATTTTTAAAAAGAAGGGAGGTTAAGACGTCGATCTTATGTAGATATATAAATCTGGTCTATCACTCGATATAGTTGTTAAATTAATAATTGCAGGTTGTTAAATCTTATCTGTGCAAAAATTTTTAAGTAAATCTGTGCTTTGATTGCAATCTTAATGTAATTTGATTTAATTCTTAAATAGTCAGTTTTCGGATCTGAATTAAATTTTTTTGTGTCAATTTGTTTTTCTTTAGGGTTTTCAGAATCATCGGCATGAGAGATTCTGGTAAGAAAATAATACTTTTCAATTTGTATCCAAAATAGTTTGAGTGTTCTATTTCTAGTAAATTAATAACTTGCTAGTTTTTTAATTTTTTTCTTGTAGTACTGTTGGTTGAATTTAAAGAAACTTATACATGCAAATTGAATATATTTACAGGTTTTACTAAAACCTTTTTTGTTTGGTTTCCTTCAAGCTCTTGTTTTGATTTAAATATAAATTGCAATTAATATTGAACTTTTGCCTAAATTTTCAAATCCTTTTTGATATTTCCGTAAAACTTGTTTTTACTTTGCGCTTGTATGCAGTGTAGATTAGCCGATCGAGTGGACAGGCTTGATAACAATGTTTGCTACAGATTTGGTTTAACCTTGAATTTATTCTTAAACTGCATTTAAAAATTTTATCGAATTAAATATTTAATATTTACTTATCAATAACTTTGAATGAATCTTGATGTGATTGAATGAAAAAAAATATTTTAATATTTTTTCTAAATTTAGATTACCTTTCTTGTAAGTATAAGTTTGGGTGTTTCGTAATAATTTTGATCAAGTCTAAATTTATAGAAACTTATACTTTGAAATAATAATTAGTTGCACATTTTTTGTTGAGTTTGAAATTTAAAGGTGTTTTATTGAAAGACCAAAAGGCGCCCAATTTTGTGGTTTTTTTTCTCTTTTTTATAAGTGCGAAATATTTTGATTAAATATATTGGTATGTTAAACTTTTGTTTGTGTTTTATTGTGGTATAACCTCATTCCAATCACGCTTAAGGCCATCTTTTGAGCTCAGCCGGCCTAGGACCAAAGAATCCTAGTATTCTCTTTAAATTTTTTAAATTGTAACGCAAGGCCACGTTACATAACTAATACGTATTTGTTTTCTGTCATTTGTCAATGTCAAATGTCATTGTCCTGCATTTAGTAATTTAGTTAATTTTGTGCTGAAATTTGTTGTATTGTTTTCAAGGCTAAAGTTGTAGGTTTATTAACAACAAATTTTAACTTATTAATTCTTAAAAAACATAATATTAAGCAACCATCATAACAACAATGCAATGCGTGTAACGTGACAGACATTCTAATACATATCCTGTTTTTTATAATGCGGCTAATGCAGCCACAAGCATGATTTCAGAGCCGACTGGACTAGAATCATTTATGAACACATTAATTTGTATATAAGTGTTTAGGTACTTATTTTATTAATACCATTCAAATTAAAGAAAAAATCCCATGATTAAGTGTAAGTAAGAAAAAAATGTTTTTTACAGCCTCTACGAGAAAGTCGTATCTACTTACATAAAACAGTATAATACAAACACGACGATGTCTTTGTTGAGGGCTCTAGTCGAAGTCCCTGAACTTTTTAAATCACCATCACCCCTACTACTCTAGATTAAAATTAAACCAGTCACAGTTGTTATTAATTAGTCAGTCGTCTTGGCATAAGTTTTTTGTTTTTCCGTAGTTTTTTGATGCCTTTAGAATACCGCATGAATTTCAACAGATGGACAGGGTGTAATAACCGACCAAGAATGAATCTGTTATTACTATTACGAGCAACGTAATGTAACAGAGTTTTAGGAAACGTATATGTGCATGATACCAAGGTGGCAATATTAATTCGGGCGGTTAGATAGCGATACGAAACAACCGTTTAGGGCAAGAAATTTGTGTGTGCCACCAAGTGTTCCGCATCGTGATAACTGAAATAGGCCATACGAAAGCATATGAAATCTTACTTAATAGTTTACCAAATTAATTGAGTAACCTTCTTTCCAGATTTGGCATTATCTGATCGATTTCGTTTTCTGTCAAGTTATTTTGTAATGCAAGAATTTACGATATAATTGAAATGAAATAAGGTAAATTGAATTGCACCTTGCACTGTCATTGTTTTATACAAATTCTTCGAAGTATCTCAAAGACGAGAGTGATAAGTTGGTAAAAGATTAAATTAACATAGATAATAATTAAAGAAATACTTCATTTTGATCTCACTTAAATACAGTTATAAATAAAAACGATTCTCTTGAGCAGGAATAACTTTTTGGATTATTTAATTTCAACCTTTTTCAGATTATTTCAAAATAAGAAATTTCATTATGAAACTATTATGATTAATAGAGTCTTATAATATAATCATCAGTTTTTATTAGAGTTCCTAATTAACGACTTAATGTCTATAATTTGTACTAGAATGTGGGTAAATATAACAATAGTTTATTATACATTATAATAAATCTATTTGTATGAAAAAAAGTGATAATACGTAGTTACGTCAAATTATAACCTTTGAACTTGATAGTGCACTTATCTTAATAGAAACACGATTTTTTTATTATAACAATAAAGCTTTTAGTAAGTCATAAGTAATACGTATAAATCATAAAAGCTATAAAAATACATGCAGTAAATGTCATTTATTGTATATATCTGTTTGTATTTTGACGACTGTAGTAGTTATATTTAGATGTAAAACCATCAATTTAAAATATGCCACAATATAAATAACTTGCAGTAAACAACAGTCACGCAATTTATATCAATATTGATGTTTGTGTGCGTAAACACGTTTATTTTGCAAACCACAGTACCTGGTATGCATCTGACAGGGTATTTAAGCCCTTTCTCCTCATGTTTTCAAAGAGACCATTTTATTTAATTTTGCTGGTTTTCCTTACGCCGTTTCTGAACAAGAAGGGTCGATCAGATCCCTTTTCATACTTACATAATGCCTTTCTACAAATTCGAATGTAAAGCTAGGTGCAATGTGTCATTCTTTTGGTATCCTTTTCCATTTCCCTCTATTATTCTCTATCTTGTATTAGTTGTCCCGTCTCTTCCTATTTGAAGTCTCCCCTTTCCATTACTTTTTTTTTTTACTTCTTTGGTTCATGTTTTTCTTAGTTTTTCTCTCTATCGTCTTTTATCTCTCATTTATTAATCTTCTATCTTGTCTAAATATTTTACCCAACTCCTTCAAAAGTTTCTCTATCTAGTTTCTGAATGCTTTGTTGTGTTCTTACTCAGTTAGGAATCACTGTTTTCGTTTTATTAATACTGATTCTTATATTTAAGCTTCTTAAATATCCTCCACCCAGATTTTCATTCAGTATTTTCTATTTTTTCCTGTCAAAACCATATCATCTGCGTATAGCACAATACTGTACTTGTATACTTTCCATTTTTCAATATCTCACTACCTGATGTATAGTCTTCTTTTTGGTTGCTTTAATAGATTCGTCTGGTACTAAACTAATTAGTGCTGGACTTTTATTTTATATTTTTCTAGCTTTATTTCTAGCTTTTTTTTATAATATTCTTGCAATTATATTCTCGATAATGTTATTTTCCTATAGTTTTGGCAATCTTTTGCTTCCCCTTTTTTAAATATTGGGTAGATTATGTAGATCTGCTATTCTTCCGGTGCGTTTTCTATTCTCATTATTATATTAAATATCCCTCTTTTAGTGGTAGTGTCTTGCTTGTTGCTGTTTTGAATATTTCTATTGCGATTCTATCGCTTCCTGACGCTTTCTCTGTTTTTGTTCTTGTA
Organism: Ignelater luminosus; assembly: GCA_011009095.1. Taxonomy (NCBI): domain Eukaryota; kingdom Metazoa; phylum Arthropoda; class Insecta; order Coleoptera; family Elateridae; genus Ignelater; species Ignelater luminosus. Next base: position 267,449 of record VTPC01090650.1, on the reverse strand, counting down.
CATGCTTTTTTAATCTCTTCCATTATAATTTCCTTTATCTGCTCTTTTTTTTATCTCAGACTGCTCTTTTCATTCCTTTCTCCCGCCCATTTGTATTTCTTTCATCTTCGCTTCTTAATAGCTCTCTAACTCTTTAAAGTATCCTTTCCAGCGGCGTTGCATTATTTTGTTTTCTTTAGTGAACGCTCTTCTTTTCTTATTTTTGATATTACTGAGCACTTGTGGTTTTTTCACGCACTTCTTATTGCTCTGAAAGATAGATGTATATCCATTTAGGTTTATGTCTTATTTTTTTTATTCGACTCGGAATCTTTTAACAGTCTTCTACTATAACCCAACATACTAAATTTAAATGTTGCATGAATATGTAACAGTGAATGTTGTAAAATACAATGACTTTATGGGTTAATTATAAAACTTTGATGTCCAAGAATCAATACATGGTTGCTTTGTTGTATAACATCCCTGACTAGTAGCGGAGGGAAAAAAGGTGCAATGCAGTGAAAAAGAAGATTTTTCAGGCCACTTTTGGTTCTTCGGATCATCACAGTAATTACATTTGTCAAGAATCTATCTTTCATCACAGGTAAACACTCTGGAAAGTGGAATTGTTCAGTTAAGTATGCAAGTACAAAGTAATATCTAATACCCTAAAGTGTTAAATCTTCAATACCTTATTTCTGTGTGTTCGTCGACAGAAAAACGTACTAGCTAGCAAGCGGTTGTATTTCATTTAAGAATATCTACAAAAGACAGGCAGTTATGAAATTACAAGAAGAGGAAAAACATCGTGGCCAGTGTTATTCTGTTCTACGTTATTCAACTCATTCTGTTTTGAAATAAAAATATTTATTTAGTTTAGTAATGGAAACATGCACCAAAATTAATAAAAATAGTTTTTAACGTTTTCTATAAAGATACTGTAGGCTCATTGTAACACATGGGCTGAAAAGTCCCAGGCCTAACAAATAGATGGCGCTAGTTCTATTGCATTCACCGCTTTTTCAGTTAGTACTAACCTTCAAAAGACAGCTGTTAAAATTTCATGATATTCTATTCATTATTTTGTGAATTATTTTGCTAAGAGTGACGCTACTTTTGTTATTTTCAAAACAATGGATCAAAAACAATTTCGTGTTTTAATTTTACACTGCTTCTTGATGGGAAAAAATACCGTTCAAGCGAAGCAATGGCTTGAAAAGTGTTATGGGGACTCCGCTCCATCAGAAACAACAATAAAACGTTGGTTTGCTGACTTCAAACGTGGTCGTAGAGACACCGATGATGCAGAACGCAGTGGACGTCCAAATGAGGCGGTAACACCAGAAAACATCAAAAAAATCCACAAAATCGTTTTGAATGATCGAAAAGTGAAGTTGCGTGAGTTAGCTGACATCGTAAAGATATCAAAAGAACGTGTTGGCTTTATATTGCATGAGCATTTGACTATGAGAAAGCTCTGCTCAAAGTGGGTACCGCGTTTGCTCACTGTTCACCAAAAACAAGAACGTGTTGATGTTCTGAGCAGTGTTTGGCCATGTTTAAACGTAACAAACCGGAATTTTTGCGTCGATATGTGACAATGGATGAAACATGGATCCATCACTTCACTCCGGAATCAAAAAACGATCGTCATCTGAGTGGATAGCAACTGGTGAACCTCGTCCAAAGCGACCGAAAGCACAACAATCGGCTGGAAAGGTTATGGCCTCGGTATTTTGGGATGTGCGTGGTGTAATATTCATCGACTATCTTGAGAAGGGAAATACCATCAACAGTGAATATTATATAGCGTTATTGGAGCGTTTGAAGGCCGAAATTGCAAAGAAACGACCGCATATGGCAAAGAAAAAAATTTTGTTTCGTCAAGACAACGCACCGTGTCACAAGTCAATCAAAACAATGGCAAAACTACATGAATTGAACTTCGAATTGCTCCCATATCCACCGTATTCGCCAGATTTGGCTCCCAGCGACTACTGGCTGTTCGCAGACCTAAAAAAAATGCTTGCCGGTAAGAAATTTTGCTCGAATGAAGAGGTTATCGCTGAAACTGAGTCCTATTTTGAGGCAAAAGATAAATCGTTCTACAAAAGTGGTATTGAGATGTTAGAGCGGCGCTGGAATGATTGCGTTGTTCTTGATGGAAATTACGTTGATGAATAAAGCTAATTTTGAACAAAAAAAACCGTGTTTTCTTTGTTAGGCCTGGGACTTTTCAGCCCATGTGTTATGTTGAAGTTGCTGGTTTCAACACTTCTTCTTATTAAATGAGTAATAATTGAAACAAGATATTACTTAACTATTTATTTTAACTAAACGGAAAACACAAGTGGACTGTATGATTTACAAAATACAAGTGATGCAACAAACTGCAGGACATATCTATACCTGCTTTGGACCCTTAGGCCCTACCCAGCGGTGTGGCCGGAAACAGAAGCAACATGCCCCCGTACTTAATTACTGAGGGCGGTGAAAAACAGACCCAACACTCATCATTGATATGCTATACTAATTTGCAATTATTAATTTGATATAGCTAATCTATTCATTAATACAGGTTTTTTCTTGCTTTCTGTTTTTTTTATTTTGTCTTAAAAAGAGATCAAATTCTTTAAATAATATCACCCTGAATTAAATCGATACAATGATCTTTACAAATCGTCCTTGTTTTTAAGTATTTTTGCGGTTTTTCTACTTTGATTTGGTCGGCTTGCGTTAGCATTCATGAGTGGAAAGTCAAGGTTGAACAGTTCATTGTCTCCTTTATTCTAAAGTAAAATTAGTAATTTTGAATAAAATATATAAACTCATTTATGTTTATTGTCAATTATGCAACATTCATGAATGGCTGTTATTAGAAAACATTTTTCAAATCAGTGTTCAAACTTAACGTTTTTAACTATTGCAATGCAATGAAACGAGGGTTGTAATTTCGAATAGTTTTCTGTACAAAATAATATTTTATAAAAACTAATTTCTGAATTTAGTTTTTATTTAAAAAGTCTATCCAAATCGGTTATTTACAATTTCACATGTCATATGTAAAATGGGCCTGTTTTGAAAAGAATACAATGAACATAGGTACTATAAGTGTGTACGGTGCATATAATAATCAGACAACTTTGAGTCTCTTGATGTCTCTCCCTGAAATGAGAACTAATAACCTTGATCTGGGTTTTATAGAGGGTGATGAAGTAGTCACGAATGGTCTCAATCAAAGCTAGCTCAGGATCTTTTTCTAAGTTATATTGGCGGATTAATTACTAATCTAATTCAAAATGTGAGTAACCTAACGCATCAAAACGGGAATTGATGAAGTTACTCAAATAGTAGAAAATCAATATTAAGGTTTTTACTTGTTTGCTGTATCAATATGGTCGTTGTTTACAAATTTTGATAAAAAATAATATTGACACTGTCTTTGAGCATTAAACATCATTGGGTAACAGTAATTTATAATCTTTTAGTCTCAGGACCCGGGAGAAGTAAAGCACAGAGATGACTAAGGTTGCTATGTGATGCCGTGTGAAACTATCTTGGTTTCCGCCTTTCAAGAATTTTAAATGAAGTTGATACTTGTTGGTAAAAATATAAGAACATATGTTGAGAGAAATCTTTGTGAATTATTTTTCTGTTTGAAGGTTATGAATTTCTACAAACTGTCTACTCATGTGCTACCAAACGACTTTAAATATACCAAGCTGAACTATCAGTCACAACCAGAGAATTACTGGATCATATCTAACTAAATCTAGGAAGTGGGTTTAGTCAATATCAGAAGAAATTAATCGAGAATTAGTGCAATTTTCAGAATTTTATTGAAAAGATCAAAACTCACAGAAAATGGCCATGTTGGAGCAGAGGTCTCATAATCAAATCGTGCCCACAGCATTGCAATACTTAACCGAATCCAGAGATATTACAATTTTTCTGCTGGGAATTGAACCCGCGATCCTCAAATTGGTAGTCGGATGCTCAACTATCAGAACCACTGAGGCTTCTAATAAATCATTATCAATGGAGTTGTTCAAACTGTTTGTCAAAACACCCTGATTGATGAATATATCACATCCAGAGACGAACGAATATGAAATAGTACTTGTACTGCTTACTAGAATTCCTTATGTTACAACTACAGAGATGAAACGTGAAAGAAAAAATTATTTTCAACGTCGATCTCACTGCAACTGGAGTATGTAAGAGTAACTTGATTGATTCATTTAAATATCATTCAAGATCGTTTGCAGGAAAGTATTATCCACAGATCATACATATGGTTTCCCAAGCTATGCAGTTATGTATCATCAGCATGATGAGCTTCTCCATATCTTATCTTGCTAACGAAACAGCATTTAAACAAAAATTGATGCATCGCAAAGATAGGTATAATTGATTAGTCACGCCATAAGACAAAATCAAACACGGTTACGCAAACCGGTTTACCTCTGATGACATCTACTAAGTGATGTCCATCTGTTCATGAATCATGAGATACTCAGTGTGTAACATTTATAATTCTTTGTCAGCCTCTTCGAAAATAACAGAAAGAATATCACCAATAACAGTCAAAATACACGAAGCATAAATAGGAAGACCAAAGCTACCCTAGATGATATTTGGCAAAGGTGAAAGTTAGAAGATAACTTTAACATAATATATTGTAACGAAGAGCATTCGAAAAAGGTTACTATGCCGTTACGTTATTTATTTATTAACGTAGATATTAAGATTTGGTTATGTAAAAAATAAAGTTGTTCTTTCTTTGTATGTCATTAGTAGTAAACAAGCAACAAACAAGATTTTCTATTTTAATGCTTGTATCTATTAAATAAATTATCCTTTGTTTCACGACAGATTCAGTGGTTGCGCCACGAATAAGGGCGATTTACTCATGCAGCAAATTAAAATATTTAATCTTAACTGAATCAATATTGAATGTCACTTCAATCTCTCATGTAACAAAGTTCAGGTTTGATCATTTCAAAAACTTGAGAAAAAAGATGTGCTAGTTACGTAAAATAAATATTTTTGTGTCAATGGAAATTTTCCACTACCTACTTCTAGAATTCGATATTATAAAGATTTTTTACTATTTGTTTTAAATACATATGTTTCTGGATTTACATAGATTTTAGAAAGGTATAGCACATGTCAAAAACATTTGCATAATATTTATTAGCCACAGAATTTAAAAAAAAACGACTACAACAATAATGTTTAATTCAGCTGATACAACTCTATACAACTTGAAAAAGCGCATGCACTACTAGAATTTCAACTTACATTCATATACATATAACTGTGTATCGAAAGAATTTAGTGGTCATTACAAGTTAACAGTTTACACATCACCGTTTTTACAATTCTACGTATGTGCGCGAAATATGGTTCATGGTAGTGAGCAATAACAAAAGGTGTAAATATAATTTATTAGGTAACGATAACATTATTGATTAATAATTAGATATGGTATTTTCTTAGTCGATTTTAACGTACTCCTATGTATAAGTATAATTTGTATTACAGATTGCTATTTTGAAACAAAATAATACTGGAAGCTTGTTTATATTCTACGTATATGATTATGATTAAACAAGAAAAACAAAATTATCTTTTATGGCATTTTATTTCATCAAGTAATTTATAGAATAAACAAACCAGTTTTCAGTTTTGTGTTTATCATTAGTAATCGTTTAGAAACTTGTAAATGTGTTTTTGAGAAATGTTTCGGTATAAACAATAATTACATCTTTTATTCATTATTACTTTTTATACATTTCGCGCCAATTCAATAATAAGGTATAATGTAAACAAAATTTTCCGATGTGATGCAATAAATCATTTTACACGAACTAATACAACCTCGGACCGAAAAATTAATTGACTCTGTCATTTTAATCATTTAAATGGACGTTGAGTAATCTTTTTGCGTTTTTCTCGGAAACGATGCATTGTTTTAGAAGCAACGTTTTCATAAATATAAACTTGTATATGGCATCTAAATGTGATATCAAGACTAATTATAAGAAAGCTTGACATCAATAGAAAAAATAAGAAACAAAAGTCCACATACCAAACTAAATAATAAACAAATGAAGAAAATAAGACCTTTATAGTCAGTTTCTACATTTTACCCAATCTCAGTTCACTTTGATCTGACCAGGCCTTAAAAAATACGCGTAAAAAGAGGAGTAGAATATGATAACATATTTAATCTAGGAAAGGAATTTATAACTAGATATCCACCTTTGTGTTAGTACAGTGTCAAACTTAAAAGTTAGGAATCAAAGATTAGTTCATAATCAATCACAATCTTTCCGCTGTCACCCGGGTTCACCTTTGTCGAGCACTTAGATTCAGCAAGTCCCCCCTCCCCACTAGTGCGCTGTCCAACATATTTTTTTGACCTGGGAAGATGCTTCCTTACCCTGATTTCCCTGTAGTACACTTTCTGAAAACTTCCTAGGACGTATTATTAGTAGTATAACGGTCCGATATCCGTTGACCACTGCCACGGTTTGCTGTTACCGGCCGTTATCAAACTTCCCTCCAGAGTGCGTGCGTGTGGCGAACGGATACTGAAAAGGGTTTTGTTGTCAGCAAGCAGTTAAGGCAATCAATAAAAACTAACAACGAACTTTCTTCTTTGTCTATCGTCATAATCGCCCGCGACGGCCAATGCAGATGTATTGTCTAACCTTCAACACTACGGACTCCAACAATATCCACAACGCACGATATGCCATTTTCATCGTTTACGCCACCAGACGTACTGATGAACAACATCTCAGTCGATACATCACGATCGTTGGCAACAACAATGACCACAAGACGCCGGCACACTCAGCTGTTTATCGACACGTGTGCCAACTCTAAAATAGAAAATAGTGACACACCAAAACCCAGCGACCACACCAATGCTGATTGTATGTATGCTTATCCGCCACATCCTACTACCATTCCGGTTGGAGAAGCTCAGAATGGCTGGAATGGTTAATCAGCAGCAAAATACGATTACAATAAACTTTTACATTAATCATGCCGTAGCAAATTGGCTAATGAGTTGTGTTGATCAAACTTGTTGTGGTTACTTGAAATAAACTCAAATCACAAAATCTAATATTGGAAAGAACATGATCGTAGTGACTTGTAGTGGAAATTAAAGCACTAATGCATAGTGAACAACAACAACAACAGTGAAGCACATCGCATCGTCAGAAGCAGTCAGAAAGTTGTATATCTTTCTCCATATTTGCGAAATTTAACATCATCCGCTAGTTGATAATTTTCGTCAGTGTATAGAATCAAAATCAATATTCTTTCATGTTCAGTAACTAGATTGATGAACCAAGATGGAACAATATAACTGGCTAAAGTAGATATCATGCGTGATACTATTTCTCAACATGGTTTACACACAAACTGAAGTTTCTTAAAAACACTCAGATGTTGTACGCTGGTCTAGCTACTTCAATAGTTGACCACCAACTCAATCAACAACTGACTGACAACACATCAAGTTGCCAGAGATGGGTAACACCTAAACGATTTTACTCAATGAGTTGACTTGCTAAGGTGAATCGACTGAATCGATTCTTATAGATGTCTGTGTTTACGGTTCTCGACTCACTTTAACTCACCTCGTGAATGATTCATATTGCATAGTGACCTAACGATTGATTGCAAGTAATTTAAGCAAGATTTTTTATTTTTTTTGTCTTCTTGCGGTAGAAAGCGGAAATATGGGTCGACGAAAGTGTTTTTGATACTGATAAACCAGTAAACACAAATTTACGCTGTTAATTCCCGGTTGCATAAAGTGTTTTTAAAGTCATCAATAGTTAAGGCAATCTTAACTTTGAAATCTAGGGATTTGATTGGTGAAATCTAAATTGATATTTGAATTCTACTATTTCTAATCGGTTAACGACGTTCTTATCTTGACGACACAGGTAAGAACGCTTTATGCAACCGGAAGTGAATTTCTTATATTATACATACAGGGTGCGTAATATTTACACCACATTATTCTGCATCACAAACTGAGAAAGAAAGTTTAATATCATTTTGACAAAAACTTCTTCATTACGAAGTTATGAATGTTCCTAATCTTCACTAAAACTTCTTTATTTTTAATAAATAAAACGAAATAGTTATAATTATTTGTAGTTTAAGTAATAAAAAAAAGCATTCGGTAATATTTTTGTTTTATTTCTTAATAGTTTGCCTGTAATCCGCTTCTTATTATTGTAAGATCTTCGCTGTAGGATCTTTAGAAATATGTTGCAATACTGCTTTGTTGTTGCTATGAAATCATTAATGGGAAGCAACAGCTTAACAACTAGCCACTCTAGTAAAATATGCAACGTTGTCGGGTTTAAAAACCTTTAATTGGCCATATTTTAAAAACTATGAGTTTATGGCAAAAAATTTATTTAGCTTTTTGATTCAGATTTTGTTGTAGATTCACGTGGTGTACAGATTATCCGCCATTAAGAATACACCCTGTATATTATTACATTGTATAACAGCACTCTTTTCTTTTCGTTTGGTGGTTTATTTTATTAGTTTTTTCTAACTGAGTTTTAATTTTTAAGGTAGATACGAATTATAATTAGTTTTAAGTGTTCATATTTACAAGCTTGAAGCTAACAATACACAATCGAATTGCATAGAAAATAACAGCTCCTAATTCAATCACGTTTGATACAATTGAAACGTTAAAACTAGTTAAAACAGCAGCGACTTGATAGGAAGCAGTCCGTCCCATGCTTCATAAGATCATATTATTGATACAAGTGAGCCAAATGACTTAATTTAGCCGGTTTCGTGAATCGACTCAGTTGAACGAGTTACGGCTAATATGTTAGCTTAACAAATAGAACTGTTTGTCCATAAGTTGCTTTAATATTATAAAACATTTTAACTGTGCATTCTACATTTTAACCAACTATAAAAAAAGGCTAATCCTGTGTTGGCTATTTCAGAAGAGATGCGGTGTTGTATTAAGGGGACGAAAGAAATATTTAAAATTAGAATTGATAAACAACTAAGTGATAAATTAGTAACAAACATTAAACGGATTGCAAAAAAAAAGGAATGTCCCATACTGGGAATGTAAGAATTCTACAGAACAGGAAGCGAGGATAAAAGCCCATCATAACTCTATATGTTAACCATGCTGAATGCAGAACTCTTTTGCATTTCAGATAAGAAATGGAAATGCTTATATATGGGCTTTGTAGTGTGAATTATTAAAAGAGATTTGAAAACTGTTCTTAGAAAGTAGAAAACACCAAATAATTTTACTAAAGGACTTGAAATAGCTTTAGCAAAAAATCTTTTTCCTGTAGTCACTGGTCAGTAATTTTGCTATTATAAGGTAAAAAGGTGGTAAATATGGAAGATAGAGCAATTTAATAGCTCATTGGACATTTTTGTTACTATCGCTATAGTTGCAGAAATCCTCCCTGACGTAGAGTAACTTATTTTGGAAGTGGTTAGCTTCCCAAATGAAGATAGCACCATGTACGTACCAGCTTTTCATATTTTCTTTTCCAGTATTTCATGAGTTCCAATCTTTTGAATCAAAAATATGTTGTTTGTTTATTTAAGTATATCACTCTATCGAAAAATAAAAAATTAGAGGAAGTTATTGCTATAATGTTCCATAAATTAGTTTAAGCAGAGAAATAAATATTCGTTAGCTAAATTCTGATGTACAAGGTGTAGAATCGACTTATGCAGCGTAATTATTTTTTAAAACTACTTAGTACTCAATTATTTGCTTAGCTGACAATTTTGGACCAAGAGTGTAAACAAGTTTCAGAAAAAAATGTACTTATGTAGACTGACGCACTTCAAGTTTCTGAAAACTTTTTATTAATCGTTTTTTAAAATCCAAGAAAGAGAATCTGTATAAACGATAGTAATAAGCTAAAAGAACTCTTCGCAATTTTGTACTAAGATTGTTCATTAAGTTAGCCTGGGTACTAAAGATTTCCTAAGTGAACCTCTATAAGATACCTACGTATCAATTTTACCCATCATGTCAGTATTTAATATCTTCAACCATTCTAAAAATAATTATCAATGTTTCATGTTTCATGCATCTAAATGTAGATAATGTAATGGACGTTTTATTTCTTTTTTATATCGATCGCTATTATAATATAATGTAATGGTATTCTTATCGTAAGCAACAAATAATAATAACATTTCTTGTCAGTATTAAGAAATTATTTAGTACAAGGTCCCCTAAAATAATAAAATGTGAATTGTAAGAACTGTTCCAAAAGGTGTGTTGAAATACTCATTTCCTAAAATAAAAGGCACAATGATTACTACATTAACAACTGAAATTTTTCTCTGCAATTAAAAATTGCAAAACACATTTTAATTATAGATAGTATAAATCAATCAGTGTCTGAATAATATTATTCTTAGAATGTAAGCCACATATGTAGATGATCGTAGATAGATTTTGTTTTTTGTTTTCTTATTGGACCGTTTTCTGAAAAGTTTTATGTTTAGTTACATTGTCTTTTCAAAATCTGACTTTGCAACTATAGCTTATCTTAGAAAACCGTCTTATTGTACCGCTGAAGATATTTTTGTAATTAAACTTTGTAATATTTATTTGTACAAAACTCTACTTTAAAGCTTTCCAATGAAGATTTTTTTGAAGTTTGTTTGACATTTAGACCGGAGGAATTTGGGTTAGAGCCTTGTAGTTCTCATAGTGTGTAATCATGTGATTTAAAATTACCTTGTTCTACATTATAAATTATATTTGAATTATGCATTACCATCAGAACTGTTAGGCAGTCTGCTGTTCAGTAGTATGGTACTTAACGCTAACGATACTTACTACACAAACATTTGCGTCGTAGTAGATAGTCTGAAATCTACTTAAATACCTACTTATTTGCTTCACTCATTGGACCTTCTTTGAGATACCATTATTTTGTTAAAAATATCATTTGGTAAAATACATGCATATAAGATGTAAAAAGTGCAAAGCAGTGCACATGAAAAATAATTATCAATTCAAATACCTTAAAGATAATAAACAGCAGCAAAGATTTCAATAGAACTAGTTTTTGGTAAAAATTTCCAGCTTAGATTCAGCATTTATTGAGGCCTGTAAACATAAGTTCATTATTTTGGATTAAGATAGATAGATACTTGTTCATTATTCCACATTGCTTTATTTCGAAAACTAACCACATAAATAAAACTGTTTGCAAATGTTAGAATGAATTTCATCCAGAAATTAGTATTCTTGAAAAGGTTCAGAGCTTAAGCTGCTATTCCTGATCACAGTTTATACCTTAGGAATTAGTTGTTTTTCTATTATCCCCGACTGATTCTGTAAGGTATTAACTGAGTTCCGGTAATCGAAACCAGTGATTTTTGAAAATTGTTCGGGCCCATGATACTACTTGTTTGTGCTTTTTGGCAACCACCACAAAATCGTTGGTGCTTTCAAGATAAAGCGTGAAAGATCTTTTCTATTCTGTTCATTATAAGCACTATAGCTTGAATACTCTTGAATGATTTTTAAAATAGATTTAGAAAACTAATACGTTCTAGAGATGCAAAAGTTCCAAAAAACATAATTCAACTATCTTCGAGAGCAATAAAAATTCGCAAAATGTTCGAAATTGATGTCTTTTAAAAATGCATCGCTTCTTTTTTAAGTCTATTAGATATTAGTATTTTAGAATTTAATTTATCAGACCCAGCACACTATGAACACGTCGGCAAAAGCATATTTTGGAAAATTCGGTCGTTTGGAAACTATCAGATCAACAAGCCAATTGTGTAAAGTAATATCATTTACTTTGCCGTTTATAAACTGATTAAGAACGAAAATCATAGTTTTGGAATAAAAATCGTCCTCAAACACGTAGCTCAAAGCACAAATCGCTAAGGTAAACTTAAGGTTAAGGTCATGATTGAATTTGTTTAGTACAGAATGATGTTTTTTAAATATATCGCGAACCATAGATAATCAGTTTGAGATCTACCAATCATCTGGTTTAGTTTGAAGAACAGACTGTCTTAATCTGGTGTGGTAATCCTTTGTTTAGTAACGCAAAAATGTCTTACGATGGTACTTTCACTCTAACAACATTAAGGAGCTACGTCGGTCAAAGGTTTTTAGCTTTTGATAGAATCCTTTTTACCAAACACTAGATTAAGAAAAGTTTTGGTTTTGTCCTTCAGGTTAAAGATTAAAGTGTCTTTTAGACGCGAAAATCTACTGACTGGGAGACGCCATTACTGGAGATAGCATTTAAATGATTTACTTCACACAGGTCCATATCCAGACCAATTTAACAGAAGTAGCTTTGACTTCGCACAGTGAAGGTTTCGAGAACTGTGTTACGCCTCAACGATTATAAACGCAGAAGTGAAAAGGCTAAAATTTCCAAAGGACTAATAATAACATTAAGGGCAGATTTGGTCTTGAGGATGTTGTAAAGCAAATAGAGCAAATGTCGTCAAATAGAAAGACAGTTTGGTGGTACGAGAAACACTCAAAAGAAAAGCTGTACGCAAACTGTTCAACAGGACAAAAATAGCAGGAACGTGGAAGATACCTCCATCTGTGTTAGACAGTTTGAAGTTCCAACAAGTGTGTACACAAAACAGGAAGTGAGACAATAGCGGAGATGATAAATGTTCCCAATTAAGGATTAAAGATTTACTACGAACACAAAAACAAAAGTTATTTTACAAGTATTCATTCCTCTGGCTACGTTTCTGAGTATATGGTTTGGTGTTTTAGCCTTTAAAAATATGTAGCTTTATCAGAACAGTCGTTTGCCCCCCCTCATTCCTTGGAATTACATATGTATTGTTAAAGATAGAAATATAGTTTACAAAAACCTTAATTATTTTATATAGCACAGTTTCCGTTTTAGCGGCGAAATTGCCATTGTAGTTGAAGCAGCGAGGTTCAAGGGAACCGCGACCTGAAACCTCAGCCACAAAATAACAACAACTCTTTTGTTTCGTGTTTTGCAAAACTTTGCGCAATTCACTTCTAATTGCCTCAAGCTTCGTGTGTTGTGTTCAAAAAGTGTTGTTGTATGGCTAATGAAGAGGAAAGGTATGAAACGTCAAATTCAAGAATAATAAGAATCAAGTCAAAATATACACGTTTGCTGTCATATACATTAAAGGCAAAAAACAAATAGTTCAAGCATTGGGTATTAATGCGATCGATAGAAATATAATAAAAGTAAGGCCAGTCTGTTTGGTTTGGACTGAGATTAGATATTGCAGCTAGAAAACAAATGAAAATTATGGCAACTATTAAGTGAAATATTAAAACTCGCAATACAGTTTACGAGGGCGGTTCAATAAGTACCCGTGTTAGAAATGAAGACACAATTTTTTTCAAAAATTTTTTTTTTATTTTTCAACATAGTCTCCTTTTAGAAATATACACTTCTCCCAACGTTCCTGCCATTTCTTAACCCCTCCAAAAAAATAGGATTTGTCGAACTCTCCAAAATACGCCTCCATCTCGGCGATGACTTCCTCGTTTGAGCTAAATTTTTTTCCCGCGAGCCATTTCTTCATGTTAGGAAACAAGAAAAAGTCGCAGGGAGCCAGATCGGGTGAATACGGGGGGTGCGGCAGCAATTCATAAAGCAATTCATGCAGTTTGGCGGCGACAACTCCGGATGAATGTGCTGGTGCGTTATCGTGGTGAAACAGCACCTTCTTTTTAGCGAAATGCGGCCGTGTCTCCTTCAATTTTTTGTTGAAACTGTCTAATAACTCACTGTAGTATTGTCCAGCGATCGTTCTTCCTTTTTCTAAAAAATCCATGAGGATGACGTCGTTCGCATCCCAAAGAATCGTCGCCATGACCTTTCCGGCCGATGGAACCATCTTCGCCTTCTTTGGAGCAGATTCACCGGGAGAAATCCATTGTTTTGATTGTTGCTTGGTTTCTGGTGTGTAATGATGAATCCAGGTTTCATCAACGGTGACAACTCGACGCAAAAACTCCTTCGGATTTCGCTTAAATTGCTCCAAACAATGCTTCGAAGTTAACAGCCGCATCCGCTTGTTGTCCACCGTTAGCAATCGCGGCACCCATCGCGCCGACAATTTTTTTCATCGCCAACTTATCATGTAAAATATTAATTGCCGTTCCGGTCGACACACCTACGGCCTCTGCTACTTCACGCACTTTCGTTCGTCGATCAGCGAGAATCATGTCGTGGACTTTTTTGAATGATTTCCTCGGTAACCACGTCTGCCGGGCGTCCTGGTGGCTCCTCATTAAAAACGGATGTTCGCCCACGTTTAAATTCGTTGAACCAATATCTAACTGTGGTCATAGATGGCGAAGTGTCCCCATAAACAGCATCCAACTTTGCTTTTATCTCCTCGCATTTTTTCCCATCCAAAAACAGAAAGCGAATTACCGAACGATACTGCTCTTTTTCCATCTTAGCTAAAATCACGAAACACGTCTTACTCAAATGGCTGTCAAATCCAAATTAACCTATCAATCAGTCTGCAATTTGTTATACCGTCGTTTGATAGATGGCAGCACACGATGATAACACCAACTTCCCTCAGGAACGCCTTCTGTGGTCAAACACGGGTACTTACTGAACCGCCCTCGTACTACGGAAACTAGTAGCGTTCTCCAAACTGTACTGGAAGCAGATACTAAATATCTTCTTAAAGATACAGGAAGTTGATTTTAGCATGGCTCTCAATTTTGTCAAAATTTTTAGTTTTCTATTCATTTAAATTGATAGAAGATGTAACTACATTATAAACCTAAATTATCGAGGTTGAAGTTTTAATAATTCTATCCAACATCTACGTAGGTAGAATACAAACTAATCTAGCAATTCAAAATGTAATTTTATTGAAAACCGTTTATGCGATATCCAAAACTAGGGCAAAGCAGTTTAGAATGTTCAATCCTACTAATCATATAATTTCCATGTAAATTTTTCTAGAGAGTAAATATGAATTTTGTAGCGAAACTAATCAGATTCTGCAAGTTATCGTGTCTCCGAAGGTACCGCTATTTCCGCAATATTTATAATAACAACGGTACTGTTATGGTGTCGTGGGTGGCCTTAGGATTAGCTTGAATGAATAACCTCTACTCACTTTTACTTTTTAATTTTTCTGTTGATCTTCAGTTAAATGCATTTTCAACTAGTGATTGTAAAATCTAGTTTTCAAATTTAGATTGTATTTCGTCTTCTGCCTTTACGAATATTTTTGTGGCACTCGCAAACTTTTGGCTATGTGTCTGTCTATGTATGTAATATGTAATATTAAGACTTCGCTTTTAATCTCAATTGTTATATTACCATTCTTAAATCAAAACACAGAATCTGATTTAGAATCTGAAATTATTTTGAAACTGCTATAATTTAGGAAATAAAATGCAATGAAAATTGAACTCTAGAAGGTAGAATTAACACTTGTATTTATTGCAAACTAGAATGACAAATGCCGAAAGCAACTGATTTTTGTTTTAAAGCTGGCTGTACAGTTTTATTTCTGCTGGCTCTTCCTACTTTTTAAAAATGTCACGATTCTAAATTAAATATTTAAATGGTTCTATGGAGTGGAATATTTTGACTACATGCATTATACGTTTGTTGTTTTTTAATGTTTATTAAAGATTTTAGAGATAAAAATAATTATACTGCCAATATTAGAAGTTTGTAGTTCATTCTGTATAAGTCAACAAATTTCATTAATCAATACGGAATGCACGTAATTTCAACTACATTTCCTTGACATTAATTGAATATTTTAAAATACATCATTATAAAGTTTACGTTTGGTATGTTGCAGTGACATTAAAAGTCTTAAGAATGAATTAGAACTTTGATTGCAACACTTCATTGATTTTTGTCCACATCCAGTAAAATATAGGGCGTACAATTATTTCAATGAAATCAAAAGAAATAGAAAGAAAAAATTCATTTCCCCATGTAAAGACAAATTACAGATAAGAAAATACTAACGGGTCAGTTTTTCGATTTGTCCTTTGTACGTAAAATTACCGTTAGTATAAAAATGTCCTTCAAGTAAATTAAAATTTCTTTTAAGAAATAATGCTAAATTGAAATAGTTCTAATCTGAAATTTATTGTGCTTGTATCTCGTAAGTAATTGTTATTGGTGAGTGATTAATATTTAAGATTTTTCATCATGTCTGATGTGAACAACTGCAATTTGAAAGTATAACTATTGTATGATAATTAATTGTACCAGCCTGCATTTCAAATTCCATCTTTCTATTAATTACCGTAAAGATACATCTAGCAGTATTCTCTAGTTTTAGTTTCCATTTGAATATAAATGACAAAAATATAGAAGCATTTGATATAAATTATGTTTATGATACAATAAAAGTTGTCAAGGTAAGTTTTTGCACGGTACAAGTCGTTTACTAAATTCTACATGAAAATAAACGAGGTGTGGTATAATGATGATGGTTTTCTAAAAATAATACGAAAAATTAATTTTTTGGTCCTAATGAACAACATACTAATAACTTTTCAAAACATCATTCTCTTTTTATATTACTTCATCTAAAAAAACGGTTTGACATTGAATATTAAGATAAAGAAGAAAATCTTATTCAAAAACGATGCATTGCATGAGAAAATACAACAGCAACTATGTGGATTTCACAAAAATGATAAAATTATTCATTTGTGTTATTCTAATAATAATTTATTAGACATATCGATCGCTTACTTTGTAAAGATTGATTTCTTGCAAGTGTCAAAAAATAACGATTTTTGGGAAGAACTTTACAAACTCACCAACTAAAATACATATCTGTTCAAGATCTTAAATATAAATTACTAAAAGTGAAGAAACCAAATTCCTCCATTTCTTTACCAATGGGAAGTTCGTCATTTCAGTATTGATAAATTACTATAACAATTTCAAGGATACATTAACAAAATCAACGAAAATAGTGTGTAATTACAATTTTATCTTATTGACCCAATTTATTAAATTAACTACATCATAAAAAGTCCATGATGAAATATTGCATTTTAAAAATGATTTCTAGTTTATTTGATTTGATAATAGTGTATCTTCCGGAAACAGATAGTTTTTTTTCAGTAGACAAAATTCACATGCTATTTATTTAATGATATAGAAAGTTAATGCAATAAAATGCAATTACAAAAAAATTTGCTATAATTTTAAATTTTTTGTTGAATAAATTTCAAATAAGTTTTTTTCCACCTATAGTACAGATTTGTTTAGAGTAATAATTGGCTTTAAAATTACCTTATTTTAATATTTATTGGGTCACGTTTCCACAACTAAATTAAAACTTTATGCTTAAATAAGCATAAAGTAAATAGATATTTGTTAAATATGCACTTTATAATACGATCCGTGTTATTGATGAATGTTTTTGTTGCAGTAAAGTTTAGTGGAAGTGAGCTATGAAGATGTTAGGTATATTTCTAGTAGCTAGTGTGTCACTAGTTTTAGTAAATGGCTTAGAAAATGGATTAGCACGGACACCACCCATGGGATGGATGCATTGGGAAAGATTTAGATGCATTATTGACTGTGATCTTTATCCTGACGACTGTGTTAGGTATGTAACATCTAAGATTCCATTGGTTTTGTTATAATCAAATATTTTTAAAATTAATTTTTAAAAACTGAAGTAAACATTAACTACAACTGAGAAAAGTGGCTTGACAATCATCGATATTTTAGTGTGCGGTATGGATGGTATGTACGGACACAAATTGAGAAAACCCATTTTTTTCCTGAAGATTTTCGAACTTTTCAAAATCAACTGTTTTTAAACCGTTCGTCTCTTCCCACTTTTCACTACAGAAAAGCAAATATTGTGTCGTTGATATCCTAATTTTGTTACAAACGGCGGTAGAAATTATTTTATCACCTTGAATTTGGTTTTGCATGCCCAACATTCATTTTTCCGCAACTACTTTTTCTAATTTTTAATATTCTTATGCAACAAAATCGATTTTTCTTTGCTTTTCCAATATGGTGGTATCACAAAAATTGAAAAAATAAAAAAACAATATATTTAAGGTGTTTATCTTACATAATACACATTTGGCCAGTAATATCTTGATAGTTACAGAGCTGAATAAGTAGTGATGGTAGTTGCATTTTTAGCAATTAATCAAAAAAAGTAATTAACATAATGCATATCTACAAACTTTTGAATTTGTGTTGTGTTAATTTTTTGTTTCGTACACAAGAAGGCCCACACTAGCTTAGTAATTCCGTTTCTTTCACTATTAAATTCTCATTAAGTTTCTGCTCCTCTTTTCAGGACTTTTCCTCTTTCTAGCTACCTACGTACTATTTAGTTTTAATCTATGGCTTACCATTTTTTTTGTCAAATAAAAATCTTTTATGGCCTTCAAAATGTCTTAAGCTCATTCTGCTGCAGAGTTCTAAGAAAAGCAAAGTCATTGAGATCCTTTCAGTACTACCCTAAGGATCAAGATGTTACCAGAAATTGAATAAATTCTGCTTAAAGGAGTTTTTTCCTTCGATGAAAGCTGGTTCCATCTGAAGGTGATTGTACCTGCTTCTTCTGCTGAGCAAATAAAATGTACTTTACTAAAAATTATACTGACCACTCGTATAAACCTTATACGCAAACCTGAGTTCGTTTTTTTTTAGATTTACATAAATATAGTAACTCAACGGGCCTTGTAAGATTAGTTGTATATTGTCCGTTTAATATTTTCTTGGCACAACAATGACGGTTAATATTAACTTAACTTAAAATAATAAAAGTTCGATAACTTAGATACCTTAAGTAAACTTTTCAGTAAGCTGCTTTTCTTATGATTTGCTGACAAGGGTTAGTTTTACAGTTTGATCTTTTAAGATATGGGCAGTTCAAAATTATGTCTTAAAATCTGTGATCCATTGAGTTTTTCAAATTTTCCTAAGATTTTTTCTTGTTTTGTTCGTTTCTAAATCAAGTTTTTAGGAACCGTTTATTACGACTCGCTTACGACCTCATTCCTATGAAATTCTATTGTTTATTAAAAATGTGATTTCTCTATCTCTACTGCGTGGTATCCTTTTAATTGTCAATTGTAATATTTCCTTCGCTGATTACTTTCTTGCCACAGTTATTTCTCTATGTAGCATTCACAGAGTTGTATCAAACCCAAGGTACATGCTGATGCCGCCTAGATGTCTGTGATGCATATCGCCCCTATTGTTGCCAAATCAATTAAGTAACATTTAAGTGTGTCTAAAATCAAACATTCATTATTATACTATGTCTCTAGTAACGCCGTTAATTAGTTAGGATGATCGGATACTAACTTGACAATTTTGTGAACTAGTGTAAGATAACAGTGGTAATTCAAAAAGAGAAAATTTTTTTAATAATAGACAATAATACCTCTTTGGCAGCTTAAACTAAAGGTCTGGTACGGCAAAAGAATAAACAAGGGTTTTTTTTATTAAACCACTTACGGTGGCTTTGACTCGGATTATGCCTTCTATTAACCTTTTCGAGGCAACTATGCACGAACATTGATAGTTCTCCATCCTTCATGAAGTCATCTACCGTGACACATAATCAGGCTTAACCAATATCTTGAGACAGTTATGGCCAAACATGCTTTGAGTCCCGACATTCCCTGAGCCAGTCTCGATGGCTCCAGCCTTATCAAGTGAACTATAAACGAACACGAATTGGGCTCCGACCTTCAAAAATCGAGATACGCCTTTTATTAACCTTCTCGAGGCAACCATGGACAAACATGAATTGGTCTTTGTTCTTCACCGAACAATTTACGGTGGCCCGTCAAACCATTAACATTCTAGTAACGACTGCACAAACACGGTTCGTATTGTGACTTCCACTAGATCACTTTTGGCCTATGATTGAACTTTGCCCACTATTAAGCTTCTTGAGATAACTATGGACGAGCACGGTTGACATTCCTACCTCCACCAAATCTCCTACGGTGGTTTTTGCTCTTTGTTAATCTTCTCAACTCAATTCTATAAAGGAACACGAGTCGAGCTCCCATCTCTACTTAGTCATTTACGGTAGCCTCCGTATGGGTTTTGTTCTCCTTTAGCTCACTCGAGGTAAATAAGTATGAATCAGCACGAATTGGTCTTTGATCTTTGTCTTTGATTACTTTTAATTATCAACAAATACTAGGTACTATTGTAATATTTTCTACTGTTGCAGTGAACAACTTTTTAGAAAAATGGCCGATCTCCTAGTATCTGAAGGTTATTTAGCTGCTGGTTATGAATATATTATTGTCGACGATTGCTGGATGTCTAAACATCGAGATAAAGAAGGACGTTTACAATCAGATCCCATTCGTTTCCCAAGCGGTATTAAAGCTTTAGCTGATTATGTAAGTATTTTAATTTCTAAGAAAACTTGATACATTATTTAACAGATAAACAAGACTATAGGAAATATGATTTTACAATTTGTAGGTCCATAGCAAGGGGTTGAAATTTGGATTATACGAAGATTATGGAAATTACACCTGTAAAGGTTATCCTGGGATTTTGGGTCATCTTGAAACTGATGCAAAAACATTTGCTGAATGGGATGTTGATTATGTTAAGCTTGATGGATGCTATTCGGATTATAACAAGTTAGAAGAAGGTAACATACTTTTGCATACATTCCTGTTATAAAAAATCTACAAACAAATATCTGTTATGTAGGATATGCTGAATTTGGAAGATTGTTGAATAAAACAGGACGTCCTATGGTATACTCTTGCAGTTGGCCAGCATATCAAGAACCTTTAGGCATACATGTTAGTAGTGCTCAATACTTCATTTACTTTATTTATCGTTCAATCTGTATTGACCGTAATTTTAAATTTTAGTCAAATTATGAAGCTTTGGTAAAAAACTTGTAATCTATGGAGAAATTGGGATGACATAGAAGACACGTGGTCAAACGTAACCAACATCTTAAGATGGTTCAGTAAAAATCAAAATCGTATTGCTGCATATGCGGGTCCTGGTCATTGGAATGATCCTGATATGGTAGGTGTTGTAGAGTGCATTACGTTCTTGTAAATTTCAATAATCATTATTTTAGCTTATAATAGGAAATTATGCATTAAGCTATGAACAGAGTAAGGCACAAATGGCAATTTGGGCAATTCTAGCTGCTCCTTTGATAATGTCTAATGATTTAAGAAATATTGAGCCTAAATTTAAGGAGATTCTTCTAAATAAAGATATTATAGCTATTAATCAAGACCCATTAGGAATACAAGGACTGTTAGTAAAAACGGTAAGTTTTAAGATACTTAGAAATACTTAGAATAAAGATAATCAGTGCGGCTTGTGTTACAGGTGAAAAACATTGACATATGGATTAAACCCATACTTCCTTTTACAGAAGGATCATACTCTTATGCCGTAGCTTTTATTAGTAACAGAGTAGATGGTTATGCCTATAGAATAAGTGTGCCATTAAAAGATGTTGGTCTTAACCATACAAAAGGTTATAGAGTTGAAGTAAGTATTTATTCACCATTCACCGCTTATAGGTCAGTTAAAGTATTGTAGAAATAGTAAATTAAGTTAGACTTTGTCGCTAAAGAAAGTTCAAAATGATAAAACTCTCAGTGAAAATCGACTCGTAAGAAAAGAGTTATTTCAACTCATCGTGTAGGCCAAATAACTGGAGATTGGGTTTAAATTTTCCGGAAACTAAACCAAAAACATCAAAAGTTAATAAAATAGCAGCACAGAAAAGATCAATGATGCTCTACTAAAGTGAACATTTTTGAATTGCTCTCAAATTGTAATAATCTAAACATGAAATTGACAATTTTTTGCACAAATGCAAAAGTTGTAGATTTTACCTAGAAAACTCAGTCTGCAACCGCACTTGTTGCATAATACACTATTGTGGAAAACTTCTTTTTTACGTATATCATATTAGCAGAAATAACGAAATTTTACTGAAATAGTTGACTTCGATAGTATACAGAATCAAAGCAGTTGGCTTGAGGACATTATTTCATACCAATCCTACAAAGCCGTATTTGTCAGCTTTTATTGTTTTTTACCTAGTGATAGGTATTCATCCGGAAGTTTAAAAATCTGCGGCCTTACTTTTTGCTTTTCATAATTGTTTGACATTCATAATGAGATAAGTGGAACAATTTTTATAGCTTGTAAATCAGACATTTTTCACTAGTTACGTCCTTTCAAATTGTAGTTCTCGTGTCAAATATATCTAATTTGATGGGCATATGAGAAGGTTGACACTGAATTTTAAAATTATGTAAAACAGATTAACATGGTGTTGAAAGCATTTTTAAATCTTTTGACTTGTGGTTTTTTATACGCTAAACTATACAAGATTTCTAGATTGCTTTCAATACTCTACTTTTATTTCTGCTTAAAAACGCAAATTAATTAGCTATGTATCTAAAACCAATTCACATTGGGTATTTTCAATCATTCTTGAGCAATTGGTTTTGTATCCTCTCGATTCTTTATCAAGAGTCTCCTCCAGACAGGGTACGTAAGGTATGGTATCAAGAAGTATGAGGAATGAAAATATAAATAGAAATAAATGCCGGACTTGTACCCCTCATGATATCAAAATTTTGCTTTCAAAGAAGTATTAAAACTAATTCCCCAAAAATGTAGGAAATGAGGGTGTACCATGCGAGTGTAGAAATTTCAGATTGAAGCATTCAATTACCTTGTATCTATTGCAATGGAAGATTGTAAGTTACAGAAAACTTGAAACTTTTCAGTTTTGCATTTGACTATCTTTGTGCTGAGAGTACTGCGAAGCAGATATTGAGTGAAGAATGGCTATTGATAGTACCAAAGCGACAATTATAGCCACTATCTTTACACGACGTCAGCTAAATAAAAGAAAATATTCGTGTTTTCAAAATAACTTGCAAGTTAGGATAATCTTTTTTGTGCTGTTGTTGACATAAAGTGTCTATCATCTGATAAATCTTTGTATTGCATATTTGCTTCCAAAGTAAGGATTCTATATTAATTTGGAATTTACATAATATAATCTAGCAAAGAAAGTTGCTGTTGAGCTTTCTGACACAATGCGTCGTTGCTGATTAAAATAAAATTTCTCTGAAACTTCATATACAGTGCATTCTATCGAGAAGATTGTACGCTTGATATTCACTCAAAAGTAATCTGCTGTATAAATGACTATTTATTCTAGAGGTACTGTATACATCAACACGACGCAACAAATTTACAAAACTGTTCAGTTTCGAAACTAAGCAATCCATTTCCAGTCCAAGCAGTCTTTTTAACACCTGGATACTGAACAGATCAGCAGGAATAAGACATGAATACGTATCTGTAAAAACGTGTAACAGCAATATTAACACTAAAGAAGCATTATCTACATAAATATTGTACGAACTTGATTTTTACAGAAGCGAAGTCAAGACCAGGAATTTTCTACTTTCAAAATAGTATTGGTGATTTCACTAAGTCTGCGATATGTGAATACAGAGTTGCTCAAATTCGTGCTATAGAAGAAATAGAAATATATATTTAGATACCCTGGCTCTAGTAACTCCGAAGGTAAAATCAAAGCAAAATATTTAATCTTACAAAGAAAACAATTAAATAAAAACCCAGGTTTATATTCTTTCAAGTTAATGTTAGTCGCAAAACGAGGTAACATTAATCAAGAGTCTGTAAACAACATCTTCTGGAAAGAATTGCTTTGAGATACGTATTACAGTTCATTTCTCAATTCTTAGAACATAAGAGAGTAACGGGAAACGTAAATCAGTAATTCTTAGTTGTATTTTGAGAAATTTTGGATAATATATCAGATACAGTTTTAGTTAGCAGATTGTTGAACAAATCTTTGCTTCACTCTTCAATCTACTCCTTGTCTCTTATTACAGTTTCTAAGAACATAATGGTGAGTCTCAAATTGGGGACTTTTTGTATGTGTATTAGGAACTCAATCTTTCTCATACTTGTACTACATAAATTATAATTTCTATATAGAAAAATTAGAATTTACTTGAATATCGAGCCCAAAACCTTAGTTCTCTGGACCAACGCTTTAGCCACTAGAGTTTAGCAAGCAAGGTTAGGAGAACCCCGATTGTTTTATCCCTGCACAAATTCTAATTTTTCTATATTGAGATTATACTTTATAGGTATGAGGAAGATTTTGAGTTTTCTTTTCTTTAGTTCTTGGAAATCATGTTGAGGAGAGAAACTTAACTTAACATTATTATAAGATACAGGAAAGATACAATTATGCTTATAAAAGAGACGGCGAAATTACCATAGGTCTCAGCATTTATTGCATCTATTAATCTAAATGACAAGAAAGATTTTTGCTAGAAAAATGTCAATTGGATACTTTATGTCTTTAGTTAGAGGCGTTACAAAAATAGCTTTGTCATTTTGATCAACTAGAAGTTAATACTGCAATATGAACCTGAAATAAAGGGTTTTCCAATAAGAGGTGTTATTTTGATATTTAAAGAAAAGTGCCATTTTTTAATATAAATGATCGGATGTTTATTTCATTATAAAGAGGAAGGTATGCCGTTAATAGTGGAAAATAACATCAGGCAAATGACCACCACGACCACGCTTACAGGACAATATCCTTTTCATGAAATTTTCCATAACCAAATCGCAAAGTGGCTGCCCTATGTCCTCGATAGCCTCACGAATTCCATCTTTGAGGTCTTGAATCGACGCTGGGCTGTTGGCGTAGACCTTCTCTTTCACGTGGCCCCAAAGAAAGAAGTCGCAAGGTGTTAAATCACAAGATCTCGGTGGCCAATTGTGATCACCTCTTCGAGAGATAACACGGTCCGGAAACTTTTTCCGTAAAAGATCAATGGTTTCGTTGCTTGTGTGGCACGTAGCGCCGTCTTGTTGAAAGTAAACGTTGTCCAGATCAATACCATCCAATTCCGGCCATAAAAAATCGTTAATCATCTCTCGATAGCGCAATCCAGTCACCGTAACTGTTGCTCCAGCCTCATTTTCGAAAAAGTAAGGTCCAATGACTCCGCCGGACCATAAACCGCACCAAACAGTCACACGTTGAGGATAGAGAGACTTTTCAACAATAACTCTTGGATTTTCTGAGCCCCAGATCCGACAATTTTGCTTGTTGACGAAGCCACCGAGGTGGAAATGGGCCTCATCACTCAAGATGATTTTTCGATGGAATTCTGGATCATTTTCATGCATTTCAACGACCCAATCAGCAAAGACACGACGTTGTTGATGATCGGCCGGCTTGAGTTCTTGTGTTAACTGGACTTTATAAGCCTTAAGACCCAAATCTTTATGCAAAATACGGTGTAATGACGTTTGTGGAATGGCTAATTCCAAAGAACGACGAGGAATGGACAAACCTGGGTTTTCTTTAACACTTTCGGCTACAACAGCAATATTCTCGGCTGTTCTTGAGCGACGTGCACGGGTTTTATTCTTCACATCACTAACTTGTCCCAAGAGCTCGAATTTTTTCACCAATTTCTGTATTGCGGTCCGACAAGGTGCTTCACGGTGATCCAAAAATGTTCGAGTTTTACGAACCGTCTCTGCCAAATTTTCACCATTTTTATAGTGAATTTTAATAATTTTAATGCGTTGTTGAAGCTTGTATCGTTCCATATTTATTAATGGCGTAGTTTCTACTTGTCAAATGTCAAAAAATGATAGCTTCAAAAGTGACATCTACCGAAATAGCGGGCTATTCAAAATAACACCTCTTATTGGAAAACCCTTTAGATTTTTCTTTCTGCCTTATAGAATTCATTAAGAAACATTTCTATCAACTCATGTAACCTCGTAATTGTCATAAAAATTAGGAAGAACAGAAATATTGCTCGTTTGCAATTTTGAATGAAGACTATTGCAAAGTTCTTTTCCTTTTTGCCTAGAAGGCTAAGAGGTAGCCTGGGTCTGGTCCGACGGTTAAGTTACCAGATGTAATATATTTTTCTTTTTAGTTTATTGAGCAGATTTTATTAATTCAGGCTGTTTTCTGCGTCATGTCACTATGTTAATGGAAAGAAAGCGTTTATCACTGAACAAAAATATTACTTTTAGTTGCTTTAGAAGATTATTCCATTTCTAGCTCAGATTTTGCTTCCAACGACAAAACTTTGAATATTGATAGCAACTTGGCCATTGAGGTTTTGGCTGCTAACTGCAATTTTTAATTTTAGAATGGTTAGAATACAAACAAAATGTTTTTTTGAAACTTGTCTAAGAGCTATTTGTAATTAATTTCTTTAAACTTGTTTCTGAAACATTTCTTTACATAATTCTTGATTGTGTATCTGATGTTATCTTCGTTTTATATTTCAGTGATACTGTTCTGTCGCTTATTATTTTTCTGCAGGATATTCCTAATTGGAGTTTCAACTAAGATGCTCGGAAGTTTAAATCATTGATGTAAAGTTGTTGAATCTAATGCTTGGTAAATTGCCAAAGAGAACTCTATGGTGTCGTTAAAATTTCTATAATTTTTAGTTGGGTGTTATGATGTCCTGCAGAGAAAAAAGACCCTAAGTCAAGAAACAAGCAAAACTAGGTTTAGGGCACCGCTGAATTCTTCGCAATAAAATCATTTTTTTTGTAGTATACCAAGCAAAAAAGCTCCACCTCTGAAAGTAGATAAGTGATACAGATTAATCTTTAAAGTACTCTATCCTATACAAATGTGAAGAAAGCCAAACACAGTTCACTCAATATCTCAAAATTATAATTTTTTGACTTAGGACCTCTTTACTTTGTAATGCAGTATGTTGAGCGGAGTTTTACCGTTATCGTTAGGATATTCATTATTTGCTTTCAATGAATTAGTATTCCCACTACATTGCAGTAGATATCATTAGATCAACAGAATGATAACGATAATTCTATGGTTATCAAGATTTTTTTCTATTCATCAGACTTCTTAGAAAAATCTGCGTTATTTGAATTTTATTCCAATAATACTATGGTGTATAACAAACAGATATGCAAGACATATTAAGCGAGTTAGGTTAATCTTGTTTGTTAAAATTATGATTGAAATCAAGCATTTATGAGCTTTTCGATACATACCACGAATAATTTTGGTGTTCAACGTAGATCATTCATTGATCTAAATTGGATTATTAATTACGTAATAAGCTAATTAAGCAATAATTATTAGTAGAAAATATTTAGTTTCATTTCTCACACCAACACTATTTTATTCAACAACAGTGATTCAGTTTAATAATAATACAACAAAATAAATAATGAACACTTTGTTGGTGAATCTGTAAATTCTAGAAAAATGAAGAAATTTGATTAGAAGAGATGTGTAAAGAAGAAATGAAGAAAGTCATAAAATAGAAAAAGAGCAAAAGCGAAAACGATAAACAGATAAAGAAAGAACAAGAGAACAGGTAGAGAAGAAGGAATGTAAGAAGATAATTAATGAAAGAGACACTATGTAAATAAAGACAAAAAGAAGTGCGAAGAAACAGTAAAGATGAATAATAAAATCATACATTTTTAAAGATTGGTCATAATTTAGTAATCGTAAAATCTTATTATCATTTTATTAGCCTATCTCCTTGTAACAAAAAAATATGGACTTAATAAATTTTATTGTTGTCTGCTAAATTTAGGTTTAATACCATCAAACAGTAAAATTATACTATACGAGATATTTTTAAGTTAGCAACTCCCTCTGTACAGCTATGCTCAATTGTTTATGGTTAAAACTTGGACTTATGAGCGAGCACCAGCATCTTACTAAATTTAGTTGAATTATGTTGAAATTTTTGATTGATGTAATTAAGGTGAAACTAACTACTAATTTGTATAAAATAGAACATTCAAGTATAATTGTTTCTTAATCTTATTTTTTTTTCTTTTCTAGAACATATATGATCCTAAGGAACCGGTCTTCTTAGATATTACCGACAACTTTAACGTAAAAGTTAAACCTTCAGGTAAGAATCATTAAATACAATCCATATATACTTCAGTTGACCTTCCAACTATATATTTCTAAATTTTATACCTATTAACGCTTTTTTAGGTTACAGCATTAACATAATTTAGTCTACAAACGTCATACGTTTTTGTTTACAATTTCATAATTAAGAATTCATATAACACACATATTTCTTCTTGATCTGACAAGTGTCTGAGTTCAAAACACGTTTGTAATTAAAAGATTTTTAAGTTTTTTATTCATTTACGTCATATTATTTTACGGAGGTTATCTAATGAATCTTATTAATTATCTGAATTAATTTTTATTTTCTGATCGATAAACACCTTAAAGTAATTTAGGTGGAAACCAGCCGAGACAAACCAGCATGTATTTTAAAACGCAGTGTTCCTGTGAGAATGATTTTAAACACTAGAAAACCGGTAAAATAAATGAAGTCTTCAACGTTTTTATAAGATTTATGTACATTACTAATGAAAAAGTTTCTAATTATATTTTATTACAACCGGGCTAGAATTACTTGAACCTTGATACCCCAACTCGTTTTGTATCCAAACAACTGCAGTGCAACAAACAATCAAGTATTATTCAAATACAATGTGATTGAAAAGTAAAATTCAACCTCTCAGGTAGACAACTTTTCAATGAATTTTCAGTCATTCTTGTATTAAAGAGAATAGTTCAAAACCATGCATTAATTTTGGCTTTGTTTTCTCCAGGTTCTTTCATCGTTTACAGTTCTATTAAACTTGTCTGACTAAACTTGACTGTTAAAACAATTATTTTACTATTTACCAAGAGAAGGAAGCTAAAGTTTTCTAGGTTAGAAGGAAAGTATCTAGCAGTAGTTCTAGATCAAAATCTCATGTGGAATGCACATTTAACAAAAACATTAACAACGCTAACAGCAGCCTTTAAGGCATTGCATAAGCTGTTTAGGGAATCTTGGGCCTTAAGAAATGATCGTTTGGTCACATACTTATAAAGGTAGTAAAACTAACAATTACTTACACCTTTTTAGTGTGGTGGACCAAGACAGAATCATAAAACACAATTGGCGAGTTGGACAAGCTACCAAGGCTTGCTTGTGTAAAAGTTAGGGAATGTCCCACTACAGCTATGAAGACAGAAGACAATGCTAAATCTAACCGTTCTATAGGTTCATGTAAAAGAGACGCATTATTAAAAGCGTCTACAAATTGCAACGAACAATGAAAATTCAATAGACTAACTAAACACTTAAGAATATTGGCAAATGGTCCTGCTTCAATTTTTGCAAAATGCTGAGACAACATAATTTTGAATGCCCATATGCGATGATCGTGAGTTATGGAGCAATGTCATCTCCTAATTGGTGCGAGATTTTCTTGTCTACTACACGGCTAGATTGAAGATGGATTATAGGACAGATATGGGAGTTGCGGATCCTAATTTGAAACTAGCAAAATCGATGGGTGCTACTCCGTCTATCTTCCAGGTAGAATTCCAAGCCATAGATCTTTACATTCGGGAATTCAGGGGAACAACTGCAAAATCATAAGATATGCACCTTCTCATGCAACCAAGAACCTTTAGAGTCTTTCATGTCCTACTGCTGTGAGACAAAAGATGCCTGGGACTGCAAGCAATCTCTAAAGCAGCTGATAGAAGGTAGCAACCTTACCTTGATGTGTGTACCGGGGTATCAGGGATTGATCATTAGCAAATAAACCACAAAAATGCAAAATACAACGCCATTAAAAATACAGAGCATTTGTTTGCTTCACTCCTTATGAAGCTAAACCACCTTGGAAGTGGTTTCCTTAAAATGTAACCTCAAGGAAGTTATTCAACTTGTCCAATATCCTGAGCAATATGCAATGATTAATATTTGATATAGAAGTAATAATCCAGTGAAATAAGGATTAAACCTCGAAATGAAAGATACAAAGCTAAAAAGTTGCATAGACCTTTGTCTCAACGTTCTAAAGATGGGCTGAAAAGTCTCATAAGATATCGTGTCCGCTAGTCAAGATACCAAGGGTCAAGATTCACGAAGATCGGTTTATGCAAATGTCTCACTTGTACTTGCACTTGTAAGCATAGCATTCTCTACAAGTTTGGTTTTATGCATTTTTTTTGTATGATCAACCGTTTTCGGGATAGAGTGCGAAGAGTGGGAAGCGCGCATCCGTTTATAGGTTAACGCTATGTAAAGTGCGGAGCCAGATGCATAGTACACTTTACAAAGTTAATTATATGATGAAATATATTATTGTTTGACGAAGAAGGCAAGGCGGGTTTTTTTGACATGGTATCCTCGATAGATCTAACGCATGTTGTACTGATATAATGCACTACACAACCTCCTAGTGAATAGTATCGGAAGCTACTCGGTTCACCTCTAAATATCATCACCAGTAGGCATGCGTTTCAAGATTTCTCATCTTTGTTGTCATCCTCTTCTCTTATCGTTATCCTTGTTTCCGTCACTTTGGATTCTAAAACCTCAAAGCTCTCAGGAACAAATTCATTTTCTGTATCAAAATCATTTGATATTGATGAGTCATTGAAGCATGCTTGTCCGTGGCACCAACCACAAACTGTGGAGCACTGAAACCCTACTTTCGTACATCTACAGTTCATACCACAACCTCTGCTGAAATTGCAGAAGATTCTATACAATAGTTCGTCTGGTGCTGGTGGCAATAATTTTGTTGTAGGCTTCAGGATCTCGTTATCTAAATCTCACCCCCAATTTTTAGGATGTAAATCTTTCCCTTACCAGTCTGGATATGGAAGTAGGCCCGATTGATATGCTGACCAGCTGCTGCACTTGTAGATGGAAGAGATGATAATTCCACCGGGCTATTGAGTCTTGTTGATTTGATGAATTGTGTGTACCTAAAATTGTCAATACCGTGTTCTGATGTTAAAGCATTATAACACATGGGCTGAAAAGTCCCAGGCCTAACAAATAGATGGCGCTAGTTCTATTGCATTCACCGCTTTTTCAGTTAGTACTAACCTTCAAAAGACAGCTGTTAAAATTTCATGATATTCTATTCATTATTTTGTGAGTTATTGTGCTAAGAGTGACGCTACTTTTGTTATTTTCAAAACAATGGATCAAAAACAATTTCGTGTTTTAATTTTACACTGCTTCTTGATGGGAAAAAATACCGTTCAAGCGAAGCAATGGCTTGAAAAGTGTTATGGGGACTCCGCTCCATCAGAAACAACAATAAAACGTTGGTTTGCTGACTTCAAACGTGGTCGTAGAGACACCGATGATGCAGAACGCAGTGGACGTCCAAATGAGGCGGTAACGCCAGAAAACATCAAACAAATCCACAAAATCGTTTTGAATGATTGAAAAGTGAAGTTGCGTAAGTTAGCTGACATTGTAAAGATATCAAAAGAACGTGTTGGCTTTATATTGCATGAGCATTTGACTATGAGAAAGCTCTGCTCAAAGTGGGTGCCGCGTTTGCTCACTGTTCACCAAAAACAAGAACGTGTTGATGTTTTTGAGCAGTGTTTGGCCATGTTTAAACGTAACAAACCAGAATTTTTGCGTCGATATGTGACAATGGATGAAACATGGATCCATCACTTCACTCCGGAATCAAAACGATCGTCATCTGAGTGGACAGCAACTGGTGAACCTCGTCCAAACCGACCGAAAGCACAACAATCGGCTGGAAAGGTTATGGCTTCGGTATTTTGGGATGTGCGTGGTGTAATATTCATCGACTATCTTGAGAAGGGAAATACCATCAACAGTGAATATTATATAGCGTTATTGGAGCGTTTGAAGGCCGAAATTGCAAGGAAACGACCGCATAAGGCAAAGAAAAAAATTTTGTTTCATCAAGACAACGCACCGTGTCACAAGTCAATCAAAACAATGGCAAAACTACATGAATTGAACTTCGAATTGCTCCCACATCCACCGTACTCGCCAGATTTGGCTCCCAGCGACTACTGGCTGTTCGCAGACCTAAAAAAAAATGCTTGCCGGTAAGAAATTTCGCTCGAATGAAGAGGTTATCGCTGAAACTGAGTCCTATTTTGAGGCAAAAGATAAATCGTTCTACAAAAGTGGTATTGAAATGTTAGAGCGGCGCTGGAATGATTGCGTTGTTCTTGATGGAAATTACGTTGATGAATAAAGCTAATTTTGAACAAAAAAACCGTGTTTTCTTTGTTAGGCCTGGGACTTTTCAGCCCATGTGTTACATTGCTAAAAGAACACGTATTCCATTTCAAATAATGTATTTGGAGGGCAGTTTTCCAGTTGGAATAATTGAGCTGACTGGTACAAATCGGGTTTTTTCGAACATTTTTATAAGTTGCAGTTTTTTTTGTTAAACAGAACAGATGTTGTGTCGCATCCACTGATGCATCCGCATTACTTATATTGTATTTAAAATATTTAAATTCAATAACAGTTTGTTAATTTTAATAATAATATTTCATTATATAACTAACTTCGTAAAGTGTACGATGCATCTGGCTCCGCACTTTACACAACGTTAACTTAACCGCTTCCCAGTCTCCGCGCTCTATCTTGAAAACGACAGAAAAATGAATAAAACCAATCTTGTAGAGGATTTTATGCTCTACAAGTTTTCTGAAAACCTCCAACGACACACAAGCCATAGGAAGCAAGATATTTGTAAAAAACTGATTTTTGTTACCTTTGACCTTTGATATCTTGACTAGCGGACACAATATCTTGTGAGGCTTTTCAGCCCATCTTTAGAACGTCGAGGCAAAGGTCTATGCAAATTTCTAGCTTTGTATCTTGTATTCCGAGGTTTGGCCCAAATTTCGCCTTATTTTACTGGACTATAAGGAATAAAGTGCCAAGCGACTCACTTAAAATCTACAATCTAGATCTGGTTAATTTCTATTCAGTAGACATGATAAAAAATGAAAGTTTCTCAAACCATCACAGCATTTTTCATCCTCATAACGCAGTAGAGTCGCTAAAACGATCAACTGCACTGAGTACTTGCCTTGTAACTCTTTGTAAAACAAAGTAGGTCAAATCTAAATGCAGTGTTGGACAACCAATTTTCATTTTTTAAATTTATTAAGAAAGTTTTTGAGTAAAAGTTATAACTTTTTATATAGAAAAAACATGTAATTCCTAAGCACTTTGCATGACGCTTTAACCTTTAATAACTTCAACCATTCTCTTTGGCACTAAACAAACTCTCTTTTCAATAATAAGAGGCAACTTATCTCTCCTGTATCCTTTGAAGTAGATTGTTAATATTAGTTTTAATTTGTTTCTGGGGCCCTCTTTTTGAGTTTTGCTTTTTACAATAGACTATATATCCCCGTGATAACGGTCAGAGTTGTATTCTATGTATGCCCTTCTTTGCGAAAAGTTCTGTTTATGGTACATAACATTTTTTTAAAAATAAATTTGACTATGAACTTGGGTTGTCATATTGCTAAAAATAGCAAAAAATATTTCTTTAGAGCAGTTTATGCTCGATATCGCTTGTTATGATTATGATATCTAGAATATGAATCAGAGCCATCTTTCTTACAAATATATCAATCCAAACTATGACCTTGTGATATATTTCACTGCTTGATATCAAAATACTGTTTTCATACCATCAATAATGATTTTTCTTGCATACTAGGACACTTTGCTACCAAAATCATTAAACAAAGAAATTCTAGAATATCCTTGATGTTTCTGCCTTTGTTAGCATACCGTTTACAAATAATTTCTCGAAAGCAAAATATATTATTACCTACCATTCTTTTCTACTTGCTAATATTCCCAACTTAATAAATTTTAGACTGTAATTGATTTGCATAATCCTTTGCTTAGAAATTACTGTTTTATGGACCAAACATGTTTAGACGAACATCTCATAAGCTCTGGAAAACAGTTCGATCATTTGTTTCACCCAGCAACAGAGAATTAATATCGTATCTGTTTAAATGCAATATCACAATATCCTTTAGCTATTCAAGCACTAAGAATGTCACTTCTACCGAACCATTCTAAATCTATAGTATTTGCTTCTATTATTCATATAATTCTGATTGGTACATTTTAACAGTTTTGCTAAATTCAAGATGATTTTAAAGTTAATGCTAATAATACTCAGCCGTTTTGTATTATTCGATAGTATTTAAGACAAAAAGTTAAAAATAAAACTTTTCCTGCCCTCCTATTTTTCATCCATGGTGATAACCGATCCTAACAAATTACCAAACAAGCTGTAGTGAAAATTGACTCGCTGAAACCATTTTCTAACTGAAGAGTCGTATGAATTTGGTACACCAACGTAAGCATATGACAATTAATAAAAACAGTGAAAAACAATATTGAAAACAATTAGTAACGAACAAGACATCGCCCGAAATTTACTAATTATTAATTAACCTTGGTAGCTTTTACTTGAGATGTGTAAATGATCGAAAAACATACATTTTTATACTATTTTTCAATCTAGCAAATTATCTCAAAAGGTAAAAATGTCTCATTCACTGTTCAATACTGTAGGCACTTTTTGAGCAGGTCGGCTGTGCTCTTTCTTAAGATTTTTATTTAAACTAATTTTTTCTACTACTAGAATTCCGTATTTTACCCTTATTGTATTTTCATAGTTTACTTATATCTTGCCGATCTATCATGCCGATTCAGTTGCTTATTCAAACTCCCTCATGACCAGTTACATTGGAAAAAGTACCGGTCACGTTCCAAACGAATAAATTGTTTTTGTTTCACTTTTGAAGAACAAAATAGTAGTCATAGTGATACAAAGTTTGTGTAAGACTATGAATTTCCTTCGTCTAGAGCAGTGTTCCACAATTCTTTGTGGGTTGCAAAGCATTTTTGAGTTGCACTGCTACAGCTTTGGAGTAGGCACTAGTAGATTGCGACACCTTGTTCCCACATGAGAGTTACCTAATTTATTCTCAAAAAGGGTTTTTGTATTTTCTTTCCATTATAAAAATCCTTCAGCTCGGTTGATTTCGACTTGGTTATTTAGTAAAAACTAATAATAATACGCAGATCAATCTCTCAATTTTATACAAAGATAGAGAGAGTACCGTTTTCTTCTTTGAACACGTTAAAAAACATTACTCTAGTAAAGCAGCGAAATCTACTTATCAAAGGGAAGGCGCAAAATAATCATGCGCATCGGAACTACAAAGAACTATAAAATCTTTTCACTTTTGAACTGAATAAAATACTGCGTAATTAATCTTCCGTAGTAGATCGAAAATTATTACAATTATTAACTTTTTACGTCTGTGTCACCGAAATGAATAACAGATCTGTTGACCATAAAACATTTGCTTACAAAACTTACTTTGTAAATCCGAAAGTAACGGAATTATTTTGAGTGAGCTGCTCAAATGGCCACACTGTATAAAGGAAAACACTAAAACATACTTCTTTACACGTTTAAGTTTAATGCTCGAATGGTTAAGATTTTTTATGTAATTTGTTTCTTTTTCAGGTGTTGTCTTGCTGAAGATTACGCCAGTTTTGTCAGACAGTACTAGAAAGTATAATGATTTACGTTAAATTGTTTTTATAATTTTTTTTGTAAAAGCATTTCTTCTTTTATGTTAGTTATTTATTATAAGTTACATAAGGAATTTGTATCACGTTTAAGATTTTACATTAAATATAATGAATAATAACCAATAAATAAACTAAAAGAAAATACTGTTTTAATTGATCATAGCTTTTCAAAACACTTTAATATTATGTGTCATTTTTAATAAACCTTGTATATGTCACACTTATAGTGAAAGATTATTAGAACAAGGAGAAATAAACAACTAAAATACTTTGAGGTAAGTTGTAAAGCTTCTTGTGTTTTAACTAGCCACAACTTGATGAATTGGCGTCATTTTATTAAAAAAATATTAGAGGTTGCTGCTGACGTTTAACATTATTAGAAAAACACTCAAATATCTAGTAGCAATAGAGATATTTTTGGAACATTTTTATGTATTATTTCAGTGCCTATATTTTGTTTTTTTTTTGTTCTGAAGTAAAAAGTACTAGGAAATCTTTTAAATGGATTTTGTATACAAGGATTTTACAGTGAACAAATATCTAATTCTTAGAATTTCTTCCTCAAACAGGAAATTGAAAGGAATAGATCTTACGTCAATGCTTAAGGTTAAAACTAATTAATGTAAACAAGACATAAACATATGGGAGATCTTTGTTATCTGGAGAACCTGCCATGTTAGTTTCGAGCTGGAATTATTGATCAAAATAATAATAGACAATGTACACAAAAAAGCACTTGAACAACGCAAATACAGCACAAACTTAAAAAGAAACTAAGAGAAGCTTACTGATAAATATCGCAGTTTCACAAAATATTACTTAAACGTTCCATTGAAATTGCAGCGTGAATTTATATTTTTTCTTAACTTATAAGCTTTTTTATTAAATTTCGGGAAATTAAGTAACATTCCGTTTAGAGTAGAGGATTGTTTGCAAAAAAATATAAAATCAGAAAGCCTGTTTGTGGATATTCGAGCTTTTACATGGTTAAATCTAACATTAAAATCTGTCTGATACATTTAAAGATCGGTGCAGGCTTCTAGAAAAGCGCTGCTGAGCTTAATAATAAATTTATTCAACTCGATTTAACTAAGAAAAATGAAAATTGCAGTCTTTTGTAATGCTATTTTAAATTTAGAGAAACGATCCTGTGTTATTGCACATATGATTGATTTTTGATTCATATTTACATTTCTGTTTGTCTGTTGTTGTCCACCATAGAATTTTAATTTTAATTAAAAGTTCTGTAAGGATTTGTTCAAATAACGCGAGTGTAATTTTCTTTTTCCAGTTGATTGTTTTTAACAACACTTATGAAGATAAATTTACTTTGCTTTTTCTAATCTCATGTACATTGTTATGTATTATTGTTAAGTTTAAATTTGCTTAATTTATTTATTCTAAATTTCTAATTAATTGAAATTTGTTTAGTTTCAAGAATTTGTTAGTTGTTTCTTTTATTTGAATTTACTAAATTATATATTTTTGTTCTATCAAAGAAATTCGTGGTCATAGTGAAGTTTGGCAATTAATAGATAAAGCAAGAAGTATTATCTTTTTCACCTTTTGTTAATACAGCAACTACATTTTAATACTACATAGTAATTTAATAACCATATATCGGGTATCCTGTAACCAGACGGCCACAGCTTAAACATTTGTTGTCAGGTCATTTTAAGTCGAAAATATCTTAACTGAAAATCAATCCTTACGAAGTTATATAATTTGAAAAAAAGAACATCAATACATTAATTTTAATGAAAAAGTTTAACACAAATACAGAAACTGTTAGAAGTGCCCCTCTCTTGTCTTTACGCACGTTCTATTTCTTCGTACAATGGCGGAAGTAGCCCTTCGAAGAGTACACAGCCACATGAATGGATGCAACGGCATTTATATTCTTAGAACAAGTTTATCCCTATTTCGTGACTCGTTACTCGAAACCGAAACGTTGTACAGAAATGTTATTAGCGTATTTTAATAGAGCGCAAAAAGTGGAAACTGAAAAGTGGTTTTAGTTTTCCGATATCTCTTCAAATAAATGAAAGAGAAAATAAAACCGAAAATCGAGAAATCAACATTTTTTTAAATATCTCAGAAACTATCCAAGATATCTAACTTTTGCAAACGCGAACAAAAAGGTCCTATACATAGCCAACTTTCATCCCATTTAACCGATCCTGTATCTCTTACCGTTTCCAAGATCCCAACGCTGTGCATCCTTATCTTGGACACACTGTATAGCGTACACTTAAAATTCATATCTTCGGAACCATGGACACCAGATTTTATGTGATAAAGAGATTTAATTAAAAAAATAAACTACCACTAATAAAAAATACAATGAATCAAAAATTGTTCATCCCTGTCAATTATATTTTCACAAAGTAGTAATATACAGGGTGATCATTTTAAAACCTCCCATTCTGAATGTCTTGAAAACCAAAAAAGGTATCGGAATAAATTTTCTTATACCGGGAGGGGGGAACTAAACTATGTACAAAGTTTTTGATTAAAATTCTACCTTTAAACTCGAGCCACCCCCACTTTAAAATTTTAAATTGGATGATGTGGCATGTAGCACATCAAATTATAGGTCCCCAATACCAAAACGCAGTGGTGTTTGAAAAAATCAAATCGGTGGCTGGTTTTCGGAGAATTTTTTTATTTTAATAAAGGTGCATTACTAAATTTACCGTAATAGCTGCTCGAATTGCGCTTCGTTAGTTACTAGGCAATAATTAAGGCTATTTTACTTTATTTATCTAAAATTACGATGAATTTCATTTAATTTCATTATAATACTAGATTGCAGTTTGTTGCTTATCATCATCAACTAAATCTGTAGAATAAAGAACTTGCACATATTATTATGTACTTTTCT
Source organism: Ignelater luminosus (assembly GCA_011009095.1). Classification (NCBI taxonomy): domain Eukaryota; kingdom Metazoa; phylum Arthropoda; class Insecta; order Coleoptera; family Elateridae; genus Ignelater; species Ignelater luminosus. Next base: position 228,981 of record VTPC01090650.1, on the reverse strand, counting down.
CCAGTTTTATAACACTTTGCCAGAAGACCTCAAAAGTTCATCTCAAGAACAATTAGAAGTTCACAATTTTGTTTTCTTACTACATATCATCGATTTATCAAACCAAAGTGTAAACAGTTTTCATATCATTAGAATCAACTCCAACCCGCAAACCGAACATATTCTTGAGTAATTGTTGTTATTACGATGTTGATCTATTTTTGTTGTACTCTTTATTGCTATGGTAAAGTAGAAGGATGATTTGGAAACGATAGAATAAGCATCTTCACGTGTGATATATCCAACCGGTTTTGTGAATCTATTCAGTCAAAAATATCTGGGAATGCAAAGCATAACCACGATGAACTCCGTTTTGTTACTTTTTTCAAATCTCGGCGGCTATTTTGACTTTTCCGAAAAGATATCAAAAGACGAAGACACCACGTTGTCTCTAGTTGTTAATGTAGAATCCAAATCTGAAGTCAGAATTTCAAAATTAAAAAAACTACGGACAGACAGACCGACCGACAAACAGACAGACTTCGCAAATTCAGGAACGACTCCTTTTGCAGTTCGTTGAACACTGTCTTAGTTGTTTGCGTGTACACGACGTAAACCGTCAGTGCCATAGTAAATTCTTTGACTCTGACGTATCTTACAGGTAACTGCTTCTCTATTCTGGAATCAACCAATTTAAGAAGAGTATGATTCGTGTAAAAATCGATTAATCTGTCAATCACTTTCTCTTCCCAAAACTTCCTGTCTTTAAAAATCTTTTGAATACTAACACCTTTAGGGGTCCAAAAAACAAATAAACAATATTTTCTCTGGGCAATATGTAATTGACCCTGAATCTGGAAGTAATAGTTATGTTTTATATTTAGTTTCATCTTACCATTTATAAAAGTACACCATTTTTTCACGTTCGGCACATTTTGAGCAGTGTCTTAGCCACGTAGCAATCCGACTCTTTTGAACAAACATAATTGGCACATTATGCGCTATTCTCTGTAATTAACAACATAAAGTATGACCTTTTAGTTTTATCAAATAAAATATCAAAGCCAAACGACATCGCCAGTCGAAATCTGACTGTCCTTTCTCCATTCCCAGACCAGATGGTTTTTCATTTCGCTCATCCATGTCTTTGCTTGGTGATACGTATCTAATGTTGCTGCCTTGTCACCGCCATAAAGATGAAGAAGTATACGTTGTACAGGAATTTTGTTAGCGTATTTTAATAGAGAACAAAAAGTGGCAATGGAAAAGTGGTTTTAGTTTTCCGAAAGTTCTTCAAATAAAGAAAAGGAAAAATAATAACGAAAATCGAGAAATCTACTTTTTTTCAAATATCTCTGAAACTATGCAAGATATCTAGATTTTGCAAACACCAACAAGAAGGTCCTATAAATAGCCAACTTTCATCCCATTTAACCGATGCTGTATCTCTTACCGTTTCCAAGATCCCCATGCTGTGCATCCTTATCTTGGACACACTGTATAGCACACTACACTCTTCATACATCTTCCAATTTTTGTTGATACTTCATAATAGCTTAAAACGGTTGTAACATATGTTCATTAGATAATTCCGATTTACAATGACTTAACCGCTACATGTTTAAGCTATGGCATGTATGTGTGGGTTCGATCCCCACGCGAATCTTGATTTGTTTATATGTATAATTGGTAATTTACTTTTATAATGCTTGGTATTTGATTATTTTCGGAAGAATTTCACTCAAGATTCAATTAGCATTAGGATTACATTTTAGTGTTACGCGACATGTTTCAACTTAACAAGAAAATTTAAAGTACCCCATTTACCACATTTATTGTTTGTTTCGAGTTACGTACACACCAAAAATCAGAACAGCAAACCGTACTCAAATTTTACTCGGAAACTTAGTAGGGAACAAAATAGCGAGCATTGGCAGGTGATGAAGAAAGTTGTTTACACTTCGCTCACATACTCTCCACACACAAGGAATTGCTGATCTCTTGGACATTTTTGTTACAAGTTTGCTGAAATGTTAACTATTTCGATCGCTTGTACGTTGCTTTATATTTCTTTACTAATTTCTTCTTTCTTTAAAATAAGTACAAAGAGTAACAATAAAGTGTCTTACCTTAGGTAGTCCGTGAGATGTTCTGAATTCAAAAACAAGCTTAAGTAGAGATGGTTAAGATAAGTCTGTAAAACCACCTAGACTTTGTAAACCAGCGAGCAACTCAGTGTCGAGTCCCAAGAAAAACAGGAATTTTAAATTGATGGGGTTCGAGCACTCACCCGGTGTTCTCTTTGGTAGAGAGGTTCAAGATTTGGATATTTTGTAAAATTAATAATGTTTTATCAACTTAACTTGAAATCGAGTATAACGACAAAATATTGTAAAGCAAGATTGATAGACTGATTATTATTTCTCGGTCCCGTCAACTAGAGACGTGAGATTTGAAGGCATTAATCACTGTTTATTTTATTTGCAAATACAAGATCAAGATAAATTATTTGCAATGTGTTTTACCCATATTTGGTCATTAGAAACTGCAATAAAGTTCTACGCATCAAATTTATTTATTTAAGGGTCATCAAACGTGAATATTTACCATCTCTTGTACGCAGAATGATTTTATTAAAAAATTAAAAGTTTTACGAAACTTCCTGTTGTCATCATTTATATTCTTTAATCTTTCAGACTTTGGCTAAACTTTTATGTACGGTATGAAACGTCATTTTGTTGGCTCAATGAGTCAGTACTTCTCACAATTATTAATTCATCACATACAAGTGATGAAGAAATTAATTAATTAGTACAGAGAAGTGAAAACTAATGTTCTTACGTAGTTTATCTTCATTCAACGCAGAACCATACGACCGATCATAAGTCATACATCAACGATGTCACAGTCCTGCTAATAGTAACAATGTTTTACAAAGAAAACGACATAAAATGATAAAAAACTTCTAGAATTGTACAACCAGAGTTGCAGCATTAGTTTTAAATTTTGTTAAAATTTGTTCTTCCCCGCTAAATACTACCTTTTTCTTCAATCGGCGGTAAAGTAATCCTTCTTAGTAAGAATTTGTGTATGTTGAGTTGCCACGCAACCTTACTTGCAGTTATACATTTTCAAGCTCATTTCAAATGCACCTAACTTAGAAATTATGTATTGTGATTTCAAGTTCTATATAACTTCACATTTCCAGAAAACAATAATGTATATATCATCTTTTATCAAGAATGTGAAAAAAATTGAACTTCAGTGCTTTGGTAACAAATAACTATTGTTTTTCAATGGAATTTGTACATTTGTCACAGTTTAATCAGATTGTATCGTTTTAAACAGAAAAGTGTACAATAAATATAAGGAATAATCAGTATGCATAGACATACATTATCTAATGCGCTACTGACCTGAGACGCATTATTAAAGCACGTGACATTTGCTTGATTTTACTTTATCATAATGACACATTTGTACTCTATATTAATGAATACCTGATACCCTAGTGTAATCTGCAGCACTCATTCTTATCATAACGTCAGAAAAAACAACAAAAAGCTTTTATTTTAATCTTTCAACATTGCACAAGTTTAATTTTCTGAAAAGCAAACAATTTGCATTTGTATTGATTGATTTTCATAAATCTTTTTTATTATTTAGCAATATGCTCAATATGAATTGTTAGAAAATTAAGGAATTAGCAAACTTTTTCTTAATCAGTCATTTATGCTTGTAAATATTTTATTATTTTAAATCTTTTCTCTTGTAAATATGTTATTCCTTTTTAAAAAAAAAGTTTAACGTTCTTCTATAACATAAAAGCCCCTTGGTTTAATGCCCCTTGATATTGTCTAAATTTATGGCTTGGGAACGTTAAATTTCTCTAGAATTCTTTTATAAAAGTGTTTTCTTAATATTAAATTAGCGATGTATTAGGGCTTGATATAAAATAGAATTACCCCTGAATTTATATTTTTCAGATTTCATTTTTGCGATTCAAAGAATTTTATACTCTTATCTTTTGGTTTTATTACCCTTAAAATTATAAATCTGTCACCTTGTCTAGCATAAACAAGATTTATATTTGCTATAATTGCCGAGTGCAACGTCCAGATTTCTCGCTAAATCACACCCTTCTTGCATTATTTTATTGATTTTCCGATCACCCGATATGTTGATCAACCAATTATCTGTTAGTTCCACCCTCTTGGGGGGGGCTGGAAATTATATTTTTCGCTTCAGCACTCAACAGAGTTCACCTACCGTTATCGAAGCAGAGGCACGCGTCTTTCGTGTCTTCTCTTGTGCAATTTTGGAACATAGAAAGAATTCGGCCAAGAGAAATAGTCAAGCGTTGGACTATTTTCTGATAAGGTGAAGTTTAACCTGAGTGAAAAGTTCGCGAATAAATTCTGTCTTCGTTAAGCAATTTATAGACATTTCCCCGGCGATATTCCGGATGCGTCTCTATCGTACCGTACCTCGAAAATCATCGCCACTAAGCGGAAATTGCCAAATAATTTCACAACAAACTTTTAAAACTACCTTACTGTTATTTATCTTATATTATCTTAATAATTTTTATCGGACGTTCTACGAGATTCGTACTAACGCACTCTGTACAGATATCTTGAAAATCAATTAAAATATCTTGTTACCTAACGTATGAAGAAGACGTCCATTCTTGTAAAGATTTATGTAGTAACTATAAATCAAATCCTGTGTGAACCAGTGCACCGAGTTCAGTGTATGCTGTGCCTACAACTGGATTCTCTTTGTATTGGATAGTTTCCGTTATGGTAAATAAACTTTACCCATTTTCTTTAAATTTTGTGTGAAGAAGCATTGTTGACTTATACAATCTATCAATCTACATTCGCAATTATTTGCGAAATATATCGGCATATTATCGTCACGTCACCAACCGCTTGGATAAAAATGATTCACTATAAAGATAATTAATCATTGCTTCACATTGGTGAAGAGCCTCAGAACAGCGTTTTCTACTAGTGAAAAACCCAACGAACTGTTTCACAGTGCTGCAAGGCCTGTTAATATTGTTTAATTAATAGAAATATATTGTTTGCTGAATTGTAACGTAACTAATTTGTTCGGAACTTTTTAATCTCTTTTATTTGTTTGTATTTTTATTAACAATATTTGTAACGTCGATGTTTATCGCTTAATATTAAGTTTTGACAACGAAAATTTTTATCAGTTAACAATTTTGTCAAATTGTTCTTGTTTGACAATTTATTTATATAAAGTTTGGGATCTACGGTTAATTGCAGAAACACCTGCAAGTGATGAATTCAATTCAATTATCCCTATTATTTATATTTTTCATATTTTAATGTTTATGCTTCTTTCATAAATGACCAATGAATTTTATTCTAATATTTGCGGACGATTCATTGTATGTATGTTTACCTTGCTTTCACTTTACTAGTGTCTCTTGTATGGCGTTGGATTGCTGTATATGTTTACATCTGGTGCAGTTGTTTATTTGTTTATTGATGTTTATTTATGTGTGTATTATAAGTTGTCCAACAGTGTGACCTGGACTGCTGTAACCGGGTTTTTTATATTTTCTTTTCTACAGTATACCAATATATGTATTAACTTATTTCGATCTTTTATTGGGTTATGAGCATACTTATTAAGGAATCAGCTATCCCGGAATTCAGTAGCGTCGACATTCTCATACGAATCCATTATCTTAAGTTCACATTGTGAAAGTAAATATCTACATAGAGTGCAGTACAATCTCCATTTCATGTATTTGTGTTTAATTCGAACTTGTGGTTCGACCCTGGCTAACATCTCGCCTACTGACCTAGATTCGAAGATCAGCTGTGGGGTTTTCTATTCGAAACTCTACTTCAGGTGGTGTCCACTCAATATCGAAACCCCCTAAGATTACCGTATTATTATTATCGTGTATCGCTTGCTCTAAGCTCTCTTAGCTCACGACCCGTCTTCGACTGTATAAAAGCTAGCATTACAGGTAGCATATTGTTACACTATCGATGGGTCACTAATCCCAGTTTAACCGTAACAGAATTAAATCCATTACAAGTCTTAAATTATTTCTTTTTTATATTATTTGATCTATACGAATCTACGAAGTAAAAGCATTTGATAGATGCAATTTATTCCTTTTTTTCTCTCTTAGAATTGAATTGTTATTGAATTTCAGAAGTTTAGTAGTAGTACTCTTCATCTATGAATAGTTTATTTGTCCAAAATTCTCATGCCTCTTTAAATATTCTTATATCTTAATGTAATTCACTAAATCAGATTAGAGAGGTTCTACTGTATTGTACATTTCAGCTGTAAGTATAACAAAAGTGTAACTGTCGACTAAACAAACCTGCACTAAAAATCTTTTAACTCTGTTGTCCCAATGGCTGCTTTGTAAATAACGTTTCAGTTTTCAAACTAAAATTTACTCCGTCTAAAGTAGCAAATAGATAATCTAACTATACACAACGTTACTTCGCTATTCACTGATATCAAAATCAAATAGCTTCTATCTCGTATCTGGTAAAACCAAAGACAATCTTAACTTAGCTGTATAGAACGTTGAAAAATGACATTCTCAGTTTATTTAGTGATCTATAAAGCTATTAAACAAGTTAAAACTTCTTCCTTTGTCTACCTTTCTACTTCTTTGTAATAAGGTCGTAATGTGTCTATTGCAAGTAAAGTACGGATTATATGTAAAATGTGCCTTTGTCTTTCGATATATTCTTCAAAACTTTAGAATTATCCGTTTTATTGTTTTCTTTGGAAAGATGCGGTGGTGTGATTTTGCACATTCGCGATCGACATCAAAGTGGGCGACTTCTAGCAGCAAAATTTAAAAGCTTTAACGGAGGAAACGATACGGGGTAATAATATCGCAGTTAGGTTCTTACCAGTCCCCGAAAGTGTACCAACTGACAGTACCACAACCCAATTTCCCTAAATCACCTGGAGGAAATTGACCGCGCGCAAGCATGAACGAATTTATTCATTCAATTTGGTCCCCTACAAGACTGGGATGGAATTCTTGAAGAAAATGATTGTTTTACTGCTTCTAACCTAACCATCCCCTCGCTTCGCCCCCATCAGAAGATTGAGGTGGAATTCTTGAAAAAAATGATTGTTTTACTGCTTCTAACCTAACCACCCGCTCGCTTCGCCCCCATCAGAAGATTGGGGTGGAATTCTTGAAAAAAATGATTGTTTTATTGCTTCTAACCTAACAACACCCTCTATTCGGCCCCCCGCAAGATTGTGGCGGGAATGAACCTGGAGCTTTAACTAACATAAACACTTAGGATTGGGGTGTAATGAATAAAAAAACCACATGAAGTTTTGTTGTATTTATTGTAGATGGTAACCCTTGCGTCGAAACAGGAAATCTTTATCACATTGCTTTGTGGCCCTGAAAAGGACCGTTTTGCAAGCCAGCTGGCTCTACGGCGAAGGGTACAGCTCTGCAGCAGCTGAACAAAAGCGATGGATCCTGGTATCCGGATCGACCCCCTTAAACAGGAACTCCGCCAGATAACCCACGAAGTGCTCCTTTTTCCTCCCATAAAGGGGGATGGATCCCCTAGCATCCCTCCGCAAACGTTCAACGTTTTGTGTGTGGACGCTAGGGTCCTCAGGGTCCACGAAGGTCAGCGAGTGGTTCACTGTGAAGTGATCGAAGCCTTCAGCTCGCAGAGAAGCGTAGCCTCGCCAACAATCGGAGACAATGGTGGTGCTTGGTCAAATCCACTGTCGAATTAGGCCAACCAAGGTATCCGCGGTACGATCTGGGACGGGCACAAGAAAGACACGTTTTGAACCACTTACGTTTGCCAACCATCTATTTCAACAGTGACTCCAGGTCCACCAAGTACCTCCGAGTGTTCAACGACCCAATGCACACCCACCTCTCTGCAGTATGATGACCAGTCGACCACGGTTCTTCAAGAGCACTGCTGCCGGGGACAGGGTTGCATGCACCACATAACCAAGAAATAAAATGCTTTCTCTACCACTAACTTTGAATCAGCAAACCACGTACCGATCCTCGCACTTTTAAACACATCGCACTTAATCCGACGAGGTGCCTGTCTAGGACGTTCGATCACCCTCGATTTCCTGCAACCGTGAATAAAATTTATACGTGGGTCATGTTGCAGTAGGCGGTTAGTAGTGTGTGCAGTAGCTGATTTAGTTGCCAACTTCATTGTTTCTATCGTGCAACATAACCTCAGAAGTGCTTAAAAATCGTGTTTGTTTTCCGTCTGTTTCGCCAAAATTGGATTAATTTTCTTTACCTCCGCCCACCTAATTGTGTTCTGTGAGTAATTCTCTACGTGCTGACACCAAAAACTTGCTCTCAAAACGGCACTTTCCTAGGGGTAGCTATATCGAACAATTACCACGATACGGTTATGTATTAATGTATTATGTAAAAAGCACTTTATGCAATTGAAATTTGTGTCTTAATACAAGAAAAGATCAAAATAAAAAAAATCTATTGTGCAAAATGCTGTTACACAAAGATGTTGTATACCCCCACAGCGATTTTAGAAAACCTGCTTACAATAAGGATGCAATAAGGTCATGCCATAATAAAGATTAAATATGTTGACGTTTTATTTATGTTAATCTTCGTTTTAAGCTACAGGAACTGCAGTTCAATCATTTTGAGTAACTAACCTAATGAATCCCAATTTCACACATTTGCATTAAAGGCAGTTGAATATTTAATTATGATTTTTAATAGTTAATGTAGAGCAAAGTTGTGCAGATTACCTTACTTCGGAAGTAGAGTATTTGAAGGATTCTGTCGATTTAATCTATGACGAAATTCTATTCGCTTAGAGTGAAGTTGTTGCAGTGTTGCCCTTGTTTTGGTATTCATAGATTATTAAGGAGGCTTTTGTCAGTACGTGGTTGACATTTTTCTAAGATGTAAACATTCTTTTTCTTTAGTAATAAAGCAGTTCTTTTTCATAATCGTCCAAGTTAATTAAAGTGTTTTTATTTATAAACAACCACAAGATAAGTATTCAAAAAACAAATAACAATATGAAGCTGGCTTGTTGTCATCTTAGTATTACATTTGAGAGAGATGCGTTTATTCATTACCTTAACCTTCCTCAATTATGCCCAAATTACACCTTATCCCATAAGGTACACAAAAGACCATAGCGCACTAAAACGTTAACAAATAGTAAGTAATTAAATGTTTTCTAACTATTTCAATTTCACCCTGCAAAAGATAACATAAAAAGTGAATCGCAGCGTGCCACAGTGCAATTCATACTGTAATAAAGAAGTTTTCTATCAAATCCAAAACTACAAAAAGCTTGGTAAATTGCTGCTATATTTGTTTTCCCTGAATTACCGCCATATCTGAATATCAGTCACATCATCTAGTGAATTTGTGGTTGCTAAATTGAGATTTGTTGTCTGCAAATGAGAAAATCAATTGTGTAAAGATCTGAAACCATTAAGAATGTCGCTTGTACTAGAAAATCTCTTCTACTTCTAAGGCATCAAATACCACGTACCATTTTGTTATAAATGTTTTCAAGAAAACATTAACGTACCAAATCAAAAAGTTGCAGCGTATGCAGTAGGTATGTATTGAAAAAGATAATGCCACCAATATTAAATGTGCACTAAAAGATAAATTCCATAATATTAGACGAGTAGACATTGGAAGCGTTTTGAAAATGTTTCAAAATAATCCAAAGATTTCAAATTAAATTTTTTGTGCATAGTTTTCCCAAGGAGTAATCACAGACACAGTAGTATTTTTCGAAATCCCTAAATACAAAATTCTAGTTTGTTACAAAGTACCTACTATAATTTCTTGAATAGTACCAGTACACTATTACTGGCATTAATAACATTTAATATCTTGAACAGATAACTTGTTTTGTCTTATTTATGTTTTATGTAACTTTATTCCCTAAAACGGTTTTGCTTACAATCACTCGAACAAATTATTGACTTTAACTGCTTCCTCTTAACATCCATTATCCTCAATCTAATATGCTATCCACAACAGTTCTTAATAATCCCACTTTCAATTATTAGAATCACTGCTTTTGCGCGCGTAAATTACTGCAATAAAATGTTCTTACTGCGGGAACTTCCCATGTTTCAAAGAACCCACATTAATAAATTTATCAACATCCCAGTCAGCTTCGGGTTTTCCCGCATCTCTACGAAAGCAAACCAAGGATAATTTCAATTGTATATATTCTGCAAAAGATGTACTAATTTTAATAATTGTGGCGTACTTCTGCTTTAAATGAATTGTTGAATATTAGATTAATTCTAAAAATAAGCAAGCTAAGCGGCGCATCACTTAAATTAGTTCGCTTCTTTTACGAAAACAGACGTCGTTTGAAAATAAACAATGAAATCACAATAAACTCTTTCAAAGTAATTATTATTTTTTTCCATGAAAACATTTCTTTATTAAGATAATCAGAATTGTTGAAAAATAAAAAATACCCATTGAATCATCAAATACTAACTGATTATATTTCGTCTTTTTCCCCAACAGATTAAAATTGTAAATGGAAAGAAACCTCAATCAAACATTTCGTTTGTTTAATTTAGTTAGGCATAAAATTGAAAGAGTTTGTATAAGTGAATGTTATTTATTAATTGTGCAATATTCTAGTACATTTCTTGTTCTCACATAAACTTACTTTAACTTTTAAAAGGTTAAAACTAGTTTAAAACCTAAAATAACAGAGCAATTTTGCATATTTTGGAAAATGAAAGTACTGCTGTCATCATTCATCAATCGATAAAACTATAGAAAGTATAGAAAACCTTGAAAAGTTCTTATTTATGTTATGTAATTTCTATGATTTGACACCAATAAAATTGAAATCGAAAAATTGCATCTATAAACTACGCTATCAGTAATATCTTATTCTATTATTTAGTATCTTACTATCTATTCCCTGTTCAAAAACTAAAAGTATTAACTTTGGCACTTTTTAATGGAAAGATTGACTTCATGTCGATTTCAAGGGAGCATCAGACCACCTTTGGTTAAAGTTTGGATAAAACTGCAAAAATTGCAAACTTAGTTATAAAAATCAATAAAAGATTAAAAATCAGTTTCCAACCAATTTATCTATTCTTATTATTTTAGTCAAAGTTGGAACTCATGTCGATTTAATCAAGTTATTGTTCAGAAAAATCAATAAAGGAAAAAGTGGTTAGAATTCGAAGAAAGCTCAATATTCAGACAAAGTTTGTATTTTGCAGAGTTTACTTTCAAAGGTCACATTGTGATAAATGGAAGATCACAATGTAGAAATCTACTAATGCAATATTTCTCTTTACGTCCGTTTTGATATCTTACGAACAAACACAAGTGGGCCAAATTCAAAGTACAGGGTCCGGAAGAATTTGTTCAAGAATACTTAACCATAAAACTATAAATTGAAATGTTTTAGTTAAAAAACAGTTACATATACAAAGTAACCGTCACATCAACTCTTGGATTATCAAAAAACTTAAGAAATAAGAATAGATTCAAAAACTTGAAACCATAACCAATTCGTCTGAATTTTCAAATATACTCAAGTTATTATAGTCAAAAACAAATTTTAGGTCTCCAAAGCTCAGTATTAGTTTTTAAGATCCTACTTTTTTGCGCAACTTCAGCATCCCAGGATCCCAACAAAATCCTTTCAGTAAAGAAACTCATAAATTTGTTTGCCCAACAACTTTTGAATTTGTCCCACATAATAAACAGACGAGTTCTCTCGCCATCATGTTTGTTTAATAAAATACTTGCGGTATCCAAACTTCGATCTTCAACACTTGAATTCAAATCTTTACTGCTGTCAGTATAAACATGACCGGATATTATATTACCAATAATATCTGGCTTCATATCCATAGTTCTTAGAAAAAATAAACACAAGTTCCGAAACGGCATTTTGTACACAAGAGACTTCTAGCAAATATTTTTTGTTTTTCCTTCTCATGTCAATTCAGGGCAATTAATAAATTTTTGTTGTGATTTGAAAAAGTTTAATTTCTGTATTAAAGATTTCATTTACGATATCATTTTATGTTACTTTCCTTAAAACAATGTTTTCATTCAGATTTTCTCAAATTCTAATAACAAAGTAGCTAATATTTGGAATATCAGTCCTCTGAGCAATACATCTACCGGCTGTCCTTTTGAAACTACTGCCTGTCTCGTCAGGGACACTCATCCATGCCCACTTTCTGAAGAATTCCAAGTCGTTTCTTTAACCTTGCACGGTTTTGATAATATAGCATCAAACATATGTAGCACGATCTTATTTCTGTATTGAGTGGTTGATCCACAGTAGAAAATGGAGCTTTGTAAGATTGTCTATGGTTTTTCCAATCTCCTCAATCAGAACATTCAAACGTACTAAAATAGGCACTAGATCGTGGCTAAAACTTCCAGAAATTGAACAGATACTTGACAATGTAACTTCTTCCTCCTCTGAGAGCCTCTAATACTATATTACTGTACGCAAATTTAATTGTTGCTTGGCACGGCCAAAGTGAGCACGTTGGATTTCCCTATGATACTTGCATTTAAGATTTCCAGAAAGATTTAGGTATACAGTGTGTCCCTATTTCGACGCTCACTATTGGGATCTCAAAAATTGTAAGAGATACGAAGTCGGTTAAATTAGAAAAGTTTTGGCTATTTTGGAGATCAGTTTACTTATGCTTTTGATTTTTTATAAAAGTTCACGGCTTACTAGATATTTGCTAAAAACAAAATTATCTTATTTTTTTTTTAAATAATAAGCTTTTTCCACTTACTGTGCCATGGCTTTAAACATATGAAAATCAATGGTTTTTGTCAGATAAATTAGATTTGTTATGTAACAGTTGCTAAAACAAAACAAAAGACGCTTTTAAGATACTTTACTGAGCATTCACAGATAGCATCATATAAGCATCTAATGCCCCATAAAAGCGTATTTATTTTGTTTTAGCAATTTTTTCATAACAAATGAATTTCTTTAATAAAACTCCACGACTTTGTATGTTAGATGTCATGGCATACTATGATGAAAAATGATTTTCACTTCATAACTCGGTAAAACAAAAGAATAGCTATGTCAAACCATGTATCACTGAAAAGCATTTAAGGAGTGCAGTTCAGTAATATGGAAATCAAGTAGGCGTCTCATTAGAAAAAATTTGGATTTACGTTTCACCGCCGAAGCAAAACAAAAGACAATTGCGAAAATAATATTTTTGTGTTTCGGAGTAACTTCTCTAAAACACCCTCTTTGCTGTTCTTTTCTATCTCTGCTCGTTCCTGAAATATTTCACTTAAAAAAATAAGATAATTTCGTTTTTAGCAAATATCTAATAAGCCGTGAACTTTTTTGAAAAAACAAAAGCATAAGTAAACTGATTTCCAAAATAGCCAAAACTTTTCTAATTTAACCGACTTCGTATCTCTTACAATTTCCGAGATCCCAATAGTGAGCATCGAAATAGGGACACACTGTATAAGAATATTATTAGTTCCTAAACTGACTTTAATTCTATTTACAGCAATGTACTCATGTTTAATATTGGTAGTATGCGTCATATACAGGGTGTTACATAAGTTCTGTCCACTACTTCAGGAACGTGTTCTAGATGTCAATTTAAAACAAATGCTCCACTAATAACAGTCTATATAAAAAACGTGCTTTTGTGTCAAATCGCTCATGCTAATTTTTTTCGAAAAAAAATGCACCTTTGTAAACGTCTATCGCAGAAACAGGATCTTGTGCTGCCTTCCATAACCGACATCTGTGAGGATTTTCAAATTTCTACTTGAGCAAGTTGTGGGCAGTCATGTTACCCTCCAAATTTCATCAATTTATCTCGTATTGTTTAATAATTATGGTACTTTCTTGTATCTTTCTTAGGAAGCATTTTAGAAAAAACAATTATAAGAACTCTTGTCTTAAATCGACGTCTAGAACACGCTCCAGAGGTAGTGGCTCAAACTTATGTAACACCTTGTATTTTAACAAAACCTCATTCAAACCTTTGACCAACTTGCCCTTTTATAGAGTGAATATCCTCCTCAGCATTTATCTGACAAATCTTAACCTGATTTCTAATCTTAACTGTAAATCTTTTACTTTGCCAAACCTTGTAAGACATTTATTCTTCCGGATTACAGTCACTGTAATACTTCTTACATTTCCTTTCTAGGTATTCTTCATTTAACTGTGAATTTCAACTCAGCCATTCTGAAAAATTCCACTTACAGAAAAAATATGTAAATGCATATTTTCATGTTTCATGTTTCACGTGCTGTTGTCTTAGGAATAAGTATCCAAAACTGTCAACATTTAGAAAAGTCAGAGTAAGATATCTTGATATTTTTGCACTTATTATAGAATTCGACGTTGTATTATTATATGTAGTAGTTTCCTTCTTCTCAGACTTCATATGATTATTTTTATCTGAGAAATTCGATTGCGTATTGCTTGAATTTAAAATATTTGCGGTTTCTAATTGTAAGTACATTTCTTCTCTTTTAGTCTTCAGTAGACGATTAAAATTCAGTGAACAGTACTTTTTCGTTATAAGCCCAGTAACAAATTTTACTGTTTGCCTTTTCCGATGACTTGATTGTGCTACTTCTAAGTTAAACACTGAGTTTTTAGCACTTCGCCAAAATCTAGTTGTTTTCATTTTTTCTGAAATTACATTCTCTAGAAGATTTTTAACTTGGGTTCTTAGACTTGCTTGTTTTATGCTTTTCGTGCTCACGCTTATATTATGTGTTTCAGTACTTGTGATATTGTTTTAGAATTTTCTCCAAGTCTGATTATGATTTTTTTATTTCTTCTATGTGCTGCTGATCTGCTTCTTTTAACCCATTTTTGTCAACGTGTTTCCCAAGATTCGGGAATAGAATTACTGCTTTTTCCTGCAGAAGATATGAAATTATTTAGTTTTTGAAGGATGATCATTCATTTCAAATTCAATTTTGCTTACAGATGAGAGGTTTTCCAAAAACCTACTAATCTGTTTTTTTTGTTTTTGATTGTTATCCTTTGCCATCTTTTTTTCTCCGGCAGCATTTTTCTCTTTCTCCTTTTCGCTCTGTTACTACCAATATCATTAATCGGGAAAATCTTTCACTCCTCTAGCTAGCCAACGTTTCAGCATGTTCCATGCTTTCTTCAGGGCTGCATTAATTATAATGAATAAAAAATAACACATTCATAATTATATCCCACATTCGGTTAATATAATTATTTCCACTTAAGTATTTGACATTTATTTATACCTACCTAATCATATTTAAGGTTCAAAGTATAATATTGTTTGCTTGTTTTTAAATGGTGTACATCTAAGTAAATAAATCATAAATTCGTAATTCTAATTAACAATATTTTAGTAATCTAGCAAAAAAACGTCAGCATTCGTATTAACATGCATGTATGTATTCTTGCTAAACAAGCATGTCGTAGAGATAATATTTATCATCTTTTCACAATATAAGAGAAAAACGTCTAACATTTACAAACTAAATAATTCAATTAAACCCTAAAGGAAGCTAAATAGTAAGTAGCATGTAAAATTAAAATTGCATAATCCTAACCCGACCGACCGCTTGTACAGTTAGAATTTTACAACTCGTTGTCAATGTCAAAAGTTAACAATTATAAACATTTGCAATAAATTTGATACGTTCTTATGAACTTGACCAACTTCATTTTTTAATCTACCGTCAGTGGTTTTACTATTTTCTTTAAAATTCGATGGTGCAAGGAATATTGTATATAATTCGAGTGCAAAGTATCTTTTTTGAACTCGTTCAAAAAGTTTCACTTTACACTCTTGTTATACAGGGTGTAACCAATCGATAGTTAAAGCTCCGCACCATGACATTCTACGATAAAAATGAGTAAAAAGGTTTAATAACATTTTTACCTCCGATTATTCCTTTGAGAAATACACGCCCCTTTAGATTTTCAACGAACTCCGAAGGAGTCGTTACTGAATTTGCGAAGTCTGTCTGTCTGTCTGTAGGTCTGTATGTCCGCATTTTTTGTCAAATTGTAAAATTTTGACTTCAGATTTGGATTCTACATCAAAAACTAAAAACAACGTGGTATTCTCGTTTTTTGATAACTCTTCGGGAATATGGTCAAAATGGCGGCCAAAAATTGGAAAATTTTCAAAAAAAAATTTTTTTACTTTAGAATCGTATACTACATCAAAAAATAAGATAAACGTGTACTTTTAGTTTTTTGATATCACCTATGAACGTGGTCAAAATGGCTACCAAAGTCTGAAAAAAGTAACAAAACGGCGACTAAAAATTGGAAAATTTTCAAAAGTTTTTTTTACTTTAGAATCGTATTCTACATCAAAAAATAAAACAAACGTGTACTTTTTAGTTTTTTGATATCACCTCGGGCACATGGTCAAAATGGCTGCCGAAGTCTGAAAAAAGTAACAAAACGGAGTTCGTTTTGGTTATGCTTTGCATTCCCAAATGTTTAAAACATGGAACACTGTAGGCAGGCTATTGAAGAATTCACTTTATCTAAGATGTCTAAGAATTCGCAACCAAATAAGCATACTCCGCAAGAATAACCATAAAATATAATAAATAATAATAAAAATAAATAAAACCTATAAAACTTCAACAATACAGCTTTTTAAATTTATTTGCAAGTAATAGCAAAAATGTTAATCAAAAATTGAATTCGTCGTTACTGACGTGCAAAATACCTACGTTTATACAACGCTATTCAAATCGGAAAACATAAGTAGTATGTAGGTATTCAAAATAGTAGACCATTATTAAATTAATTTCTTTAGATAAATATGAGATAATGGTGCTCATTGAAAATAAAAGATTTTATACTTCCCAAAAAGAATTTGCTGTTTATCATACCATGATGAGTAATCAACATCGAACAAAATTAAAAACAATACCGGACAGAGTTAAATATTCTGGATATAGGACAGGAAAGTTGAATTTTAAGATTTTTTACTTAGTACTATTTTCACTAATTCGGACGTTTTCGTTTTAGCCAAATCTAAAAATATTTTATTTTGACGATTCAATAGATCAGTTGATTAGCATTTTTGCTAATTGCGCCTGCAAAATGTTAGAAAAATGAAAGTGCAAAGTGTACCAAAGCCAGTTGATTGTGATACAAAGTACCGACACCAAACAAAAAACAATCGCAAATTGGGCTCATCAATAATTTTCCCTCAGATAGAGGCGCTGTTATTCGACGTTAAATTTGACAAGATTAAACGTCAGTTTATGAGTTTGAGGTTATTAGAATTTAGATTTTAGATAAAAGTAATTATAAATGCCTTGTTAGGTATTATTCATGACTCTTTGCAAAGTTTGTATGAGCATGAGTATTTTCTATTTCCTAGATGTCATTTTCATCACTTTCACAATTATTTTTTATAAATGGCTGTAAAAAAGATTTTGTAGTGGTTGCGTAACCGTTTTTCGAATAAGCTTGGTTAACCCAAATAACTCTGGCGTGTAATTTGTATCATCAGATCAGAAATAAAGAGTTAAATCCCCAAACACGCGTTCAATATACAATAGGCATTTTTAAAACTACTTTTTCTGAAATTTAAATACTTCTCAAATTGGATACGGAACAATAACGCCTCTGGCAGAGGGATAATCGTTATTGAGCTCAACTTGCGATCGTTTTTATTTGGTGTGGCTTTGAAGTGTACAATCTCTTGTATAATAGTATTGTAATAAAAAATCAAATAGTTACGATAGTTACCAAATGTAGTTTTGTTGGCTGGACTAAAGTTAACATTTTTTTAGCAGACAATGCGGTTGTTTCAAAGGCAACGATAGATAAATTAGAAAACAAAAAGTAACACTTTAATATTACAACTTGAAGTGTTATAATAATAGTTACTAAATAACAATTATTAGAAAAATACGTTAAGGGATTAAATTAAACGTTCTACATAACCCTCATCATTAGCTACGCATTTTGTGAACCTTCAAGTCAGATTTTGCAACATGTCTGCATTAACTGCTGCAAAAGAATTGTTTCTTCTATTGCTCAGATCACCTTGTCACATTGTCAACTGGAGTTTAATGTGGTTTTATGAAACCCCATAAAAATAAATCTAGCGGAATCAGGTCTGGTGAACGAGGTGGTCATGCTACAGGACTAACTTCGTGGAATATAAAATATGTTGTTGTCATATCTTGAAAATGTACATTCAACCATATTTTGAAAAGTAAAGATGGTGTGTTTTAAGGACATAGCGTTTTAGAAACAAACAAAAATGCTTATACATCTGATATGTTTTTAATTTAAATAATTCAATAATTTGATGATTTAAGTAAAAGTATTTCCTTAAGTGTTTTATTTTTTATTTAATTTTCTCAACTGGTTTCGTTCAAATGAACATCTTCAAGATGATAATTTGATGTTAGAAATAAATATTGTGGTATTATAAAAGCATGCTGGAGAGAACTTCAATGGCTTATAAATAAAAGAGTATAAGTGTTAAGAATTTCTTAGTACTATTTTAGTGCTCACTTAGTAGTGATAATATGTAGAATCATGTACCGCAGAGCTTTAACTGTCGATTAGTTACACCCTGAATAATAAATAATATTATTGCACAATTATACACTATTTCATTTTGAAATTTAATCTTATTAAGAATAGCTCAGCTTAAATCTTTAATAATAATATGGTGATAATTTTGGAAATCTGATTTCAGATTCACAGCATCTTTCGTTTTTCTGATGTGCATCAGCTCTAGTAGTAATCTTCGAGAAACCATCTAGGGATTCTTTTTAGTTTTTTTTTAATTAATTACAAATTATAAAGCTAGGTTTACGGCAAATGAAAATTTCCTTTCAGCTTTTTAAGTGCTTTTATCAGGATTTGCTTCACCCGAAAAAGCAGTATTGCATGAAAACTTGTCATTCTATTATTCTCAAAAATGCCCAGTTACGGCGGACATGCTGAATATTATGTTTGGTGCAAAAAAGTCTCGTCAATGGAGCCAAATCCTGACGTTCTCACTGTACTAGAAAATTGTAACAAGGTTTTTTTCCCCAAATATACACAATCTTCTCACAATTTTGGCGACTACTTCGGCCACAACAACCAGTGTAAAGCGCTCGTTCTCTACGATGAAAAGGGTTAAGTCTTTACCAAGAAACAAAATGGGGAATGAGAGACTAAGTTTCTCAGCTCTTTTATCAACCCACTGGAATATAGAAGTAAACCCTGGCAATGTTTTAAACGTCATGGTAAAACAAAAAAAAATAGACGCTTGCTTTTGTAGATACGCGATCTTATTTAATAAGACTTTGTTGAAATAGTACTATACCTGTACTTTTATTTAGAATGTCATGTCAAAATATGTGCATAACAGTTGTACCATATTAGTATTATTATAGTTAAATATTACTTATATTAGTTGAAAAACTCTTGTTTTTATTTACCAGCACAAACTAATGAAATGAAAACATGAATTTTTCTGGCCTAATTTTGTTTAATATAAATAATTTTATTTTGTGGACACTGGCTCAGGACAAAATGCGACGCTATATTTACGTTTCTCTTTCTACTGACGCTGAGTAACACAAAGTACTACCATGCGCTCTTAAATCTACTGTGTGTTTGACTGTGTATAAAATGCCGTCTGATTAGTCTATGTCACTAAACAGTCAGTAGAAAAGCGCATAAATAGCGTTGCACGTTGACTAGGCAGCTCTTGGGAGTTCAGAAGGTAGGACCCCCCCCCTGAACAAAATTTCTGGCTACGTGCCTGTCAAATCCCTCATTATTACAGAAATGATTGTAATGAGAATATTATGAGTTGCATAAAAAGTTAATAATTTCACATTTGGGCACTTGATTAACTAGATTATAAACATATCTTTGTATATCTTATTTCAATAAACCAAGATATGCTGCCATAAACTAAAGATATGTAAATACTCTGCATGTGGTCAATAATTCGTTTTTAGTTGTAATGAATGCACTAAGAAATGCTGAATTGTCACTCCTATTGAGATCTCAGAAACAATAAAAGGTAAACTGCTAGTTAGAATTTAACGGTTTCACAATAAAAGTGTGGAATAATGTACAACAATAGTAGAGGAGAAAATGGTTACTTTTTATTTTACTTCGAAGGACCACAATAAAGTTGCAATTTTTTTCTAATGAGAAGTTTTTTTTTGTTTGATGTATTATTTTTGCTTTCAGTAGATGATGCATTGCTATAGTTTCTATGAATTTGCAAGATAATGACTTACTATTCGCAGAATAATGAGACAAGACTTATACTGTTTTATTAAACAAATGGTATAGTAATGTTTTATCGAAATAGTTTGTTCTTTGAAATCCTTGATAAATAGCCAGAATTTATAAAAGTTTAAATAAATAGGTTTTACTAATATTATCTGTTTATTTATATGAGAAAGAAGCAAACTTTGTTGTAAATAAATACCATCAAATATCTACCCTATTATTTTAGTTATTTGTAAGAATTTGCACCGCACTGTGTTTGTTTATTTTGCTACATTAATAGAACAAATTATTTCAACAGGAAATTACTAGAATATCATCTATTTCCAAAACAATAGTCAAGACACACTATATCATTGTCAAATATTTTCCTTGAATGAACAAAGAAGTATGGCAATACTTATATTATAAAAAAACAGAAATAAAAATAAAATCAAGTTTATTGGGGATACATATATCATAGTACATATGAAATTCTAGAATGCAATGACAGGCAACTTTATTATGAATTGAGTATGTAAGTAATCAAACTAATTACAACAGGCGGTCTATGTGTGTGGTGATATTTTTTATGCAATTTCATCAATGAGAAAAGACTTATTTTTGTTATAAATGTTTTATTATACAGGGTGATTCTGAAATAAAGGGTATCCTCTTAAAGGTGGATAGCGGTGTGATAGTACATACATTTGCGATAAAAAAAGGTAGGTAAAAATTGCATAGTTTCCGAGAAAAAGACTTTTGAAATTTAATCGCTAAGCCAAGCCGGTCCTGCTCTCATACTTTTACTTAAGTAAAAATCGATAGGGGTTGACTGACCCTCCTTGTCATGGGGAGGTAGCTATTTACATATGTAAGGGTCGGAACATGTCACAATTAGTCGGTCTTTGAGTTTCCTGAGAGTGACAAGGTGTGAAAAAATTTAAAGTGAGCGAGATGTTTTCCACTCGAGAATTGGCAGACATAACTTTAATGTATGGAGAATGTCATTATAATGTAGAAGCGACAAAACGACTGTACGCCGATCGTTTTCCACAACGAAGACAGCCTTCGCGGAATACAATACTGCAAACGATACAACGACTTCGTGATACAGGTAGCACCGTCGCAACATATGAAGGCCGTGGACAAGAACGAGCACCACACTTTCTTCAAGCGGAAGAAGATGTATTAGATATGATTAATGAAGATCCTACAATAAGTACCCGCGGTATCGCACGCGACGTGAACGTTTCCCAAGCAACATCGCATCGGATATTAAAGTCGTACTTATTACATCCCTATCACGTACAACGGGTTCAGCATTTAACTGAAAATGACTTTGCACCGAGACGAACATTTTGTGAGTGGTTTCAACAAAAAAACAATGCAACAACAGGAATTTGTAGAGAAAGTACTGTTTACGGATGAGTGTTGTTTTACGCGAGACGGTATCTTAAATTTTCATAACGTACATTATTGGAATGACGCTAATCCTCACCTGATTAGGGAAAGTAAATTTCAATGGCGGTTTTCTATTAATGCGTGGTGTGGCATTTTAGGAGACACATTGTTTGGACCATTTATGTTACCACAGCGGTTAAACGGAGACACGTATCTGGAATTTCTAGAAAACAGGTTGCCAGATATGTTGGATGATACACCTCTAGAAACTCGTAGGCATATTTATTACATGCATGATGAAGCCCCTCCGCATACTAGCGTACGCGTGCAGGGCTATTTGAACGAAATGTTTCCCCATCGGTGGATCGGTCACAATGTTCCCGTACGCTGGCCTGCTCGTAGCCCTGACATAAATCCTCTAGACTACTTCTTGTGGGGTCACATGAAGTCTGTTGTATATCGCACGGAAGTCGAAAACGCGGAAGACCTTCAACAACGCATTTTAGCAGCAGCCGCAGAAATTCGCAATACAGCTGGAATATTTACTCGTGTGCGTAACAGTTTTCACCGACGCATAGAGACTTGTCTTCAGGTCGACAGTGGTCATTTTCAACATTTGTTGTAATATTTTGGTAAGTTGCCCGCCTTTCAAGTAATAAGGTGATAACATGAATGCGTAAACGTCGCGATACTCTGTTTTAGTCTTTACAAGAAAACGAAAGAAGATTGAATTATGAATTATGGCCCTTTTTCGTGCGCTTTTGAATGAGATTCGCATTTCTGACATTAACAAAAGAAGCTATATTTTCGCGTTAAATAGGCAGCGGTCAGCGACCTTCATTTTACTATTGAAATATGTTTTTAGAAAAAGAAATTGGAAGTACCTAGTTGTTAGGGTAAAGCCAGTGCCTTTGAAAGAAGCAGGTGCCAAATATTTAATCTCCAAGAAAACGTTTTGACGAGAAACCTTTTTATAATTCTCGCTTTTTTGGATTAAGAAGTAAACATGATGGGGGGTAAAATAAAGTTGCTGTACTTGCTTAGTTGACAGACTTACTATTTACTACTTGCTCGAGATATAAGAAGGCGATAGCTTATGTTAAAAGGAACCGCTATTTCGCCGAAAGCATGGTAGTAAACACACCAAACCTTTCTCGCACTTTAAACGCTTATAATAGTTTTTCTGGTTTCTGCAATGCCATAAATAACCTATGGACACGTTTATAACATTTACTTTTTGATCTGTAAACGGAAAAATATTAAAATTTTACTGTTAGTGACTTTTTTTCTGTCAAATTTCGCAGAACCAAAAACTTCAATAAGCATTATGCTACATAAATAAAAATTGGTTGATTTTATGGAATTGAGTTAAATACAGAAGCGATAACTAGTAGTATCTTCCATAATGTTTTCTATTCAAATGACTAAATAATAATAAGGGATTAAAATGTTGCTTGCGAGACTGGAGTCTAATTGCTCGTGACATAAATTATGCTATTATCTTTTTACTGTCTTAATACATTTCAACAACCCTGCCTGTTAAACATATCACAATTTCTTTGATCTTCTCAACTTCAGATTTAAGAAGGGAAAGTTGAAAATGTCCAGGGGGTAGCTTATGATGGCATTTATTGTTCGTTGTGCTACTACACCTGCGTTAGTTCAAAGAAAATAGGCATGTCTGGCAAATTTTCATTCTTGCACTACAATGGTTTTACAACAACCGTAAATCTTCTTAACTTCCACTTTTTACTCCGAAGGCGAGAATACAAAGAACACTTTCCTTTTTCTAACCAGAGGCGGCTTCAGTATTTAATATTTCGGAAAATTGTGAAAATTTTCAACTTTCCGGAGCCACTTCGTTTCTTCATTGTTTGTCTTCTTTTAGCCTCACTTATCACCTATTAAAAGGATACCCTTTATTTCAGAATCACCCTGTATACTTACCACGAAGTGCTGGAATTGAATCCAGTAATAAGATTTTAAACAGGTTCCCTGCAAAACTTTGAACCTTTTCATCTTGTGTAACATTATGCATTATAAGGCAAGGATAAGACATTTTAAATGTTGCTAATTTTTATTAAAATGTATACAAATCAACAACCTTAAACACTATCTTAAGAAAATATTGTCACTTAGGTAGATGTTAATAATCATCTTTATATTTAAAAAAGAATAATTTTATCAATTCTAAGCAAACTCATCAATAACTCGACAACACACTTTATAATCTGCATTCATAAAGCTAACAAGCTCTTTGTAACAACATTCCACATTAATTCCTAAAATACTATTAATAATTTGACCATAGAATTAGACAAATTAAACTAAGTGTGCAAGTCGTGCTAAAAATAAGTAACTAGGTGAAATTAAATAAATTGAGAGTAAGAGGTTAAAAGAACTTTTCAATTATTATATTAACAAACGACAGAACCCACTATTAGATTCATTAAAAGTATTATTATACAAAACAATAACAGCAATAAATAAAACATTTGTCTTTTAGATTTTCCAATAAGAAATTCTTATTCGAGGTGATTAAAAATAACTAAAAATAAGTAACACTAATTCAATATTAATAAATATGTAAACAAATACTATAAACAAAAACATTAATTATGTATACAGCACATAAAAAGAAAATATATGTAAAATACACAAAAGAGACCAAAGATTTAACTTCGAGATTAAATTTCACCTTTCTTTCAGATTCATTAGCTTAAGGGTCATCTTTTAAAATATTTACAGATAAGAAAGTATTATTTGTGTACCTACTTATACAATTAGCCTTTGAGTGAAACACAACCATCATTCTTTGAATTAATGCAATAACTGGTTAACAACTTTTTGGTTTCGAAAATGCCAGTGTATTGCATATAATGATAATTATAAACTAAATCATTATTTCAATTATTAATTTCATTAGAACCAAAAAATTAATGTAATAGCTGTAGAATAATTGCACTTACCATTAGTATTAGTATTCATTCTTAAGTCTTTTAAATTAAAACAATAAAAGAATTGTACATCTAAAATTTTAGTAGTATTCCACAATAAGAGTCAGTTAGTTAGCAATAAAGCATAAAAGAAAACTTGTGCCTCATAAGTCAATTTAATAATGATAATACTTTATATCTGTCTTTATTTCTATTGATTACCAACAATTTAAAATTTTACAATAAAAGTCACATTTCAAGCTGCATAGCTGAACTAATTCTAAATATTTTCAATGACTATACTACATATAAAATATTATTTAGCCTCTCGTACTACTCATTTGTTTGCAAATAGAGTATGTGCCTTACACAATTTGATGTAAACATAAAATACAGTAATTGGTTATCCAACAAAATACAATATTCGATTAACCCTGTAGCTACATGTGTACCAAAGTACGCCTATTATTAATAAAACACATTAAACTTAACACCTTCAATATTATTATGATAGATAAAACAAAATAATAATAATAAATAAAAACTTAATAATGCACTTTTGTTACAAATAAAAGGCATTGTTTTGTTTCCTACACTGCATTACAAGGTTAAGATGAAATTTAATTACCTTTTATTTGAATAAATCGCTGCTTATTATACTTAAATAAATTTAAACAAAACAACTGATTTTCATTGCAACCATTGTTAACGTAAAATATTAAACAATGAAGAAATTCTTAATGTCTAAATATTTCTTATTAAGAACAGGGGTCCTTGTTTTTCAATTGTCAAAATAATTGATGATCACAGGTTACTATGTTAATTGCAAGAAATTCTTTTTCATGCTAATAATACACATTGTTCTTGTCATATACAAAAAGTCACAGTGATGTTTTTATCAGTAGCGATATTTTGATAAATAAATGATTAAAATATTATTAGTTCCAACTGTGTTGTTAATTAGGTCATATTTTTTGTGGTCAGCACTTTGTTTAAAATACAAATAGAACAAAATCTAAATGTAGCATTCTGCTTGTAATCATGCATTTTAGCTTAACACCAGTTAATTAGCTAAAATTACAAGTATTAAGTTAAATTGCAGTTAGAAAAGATTTCTAACGGATAAAACTTACATAATTGACTAGAGTGTGATAATAAACAAGAATAGGTTAGAGGACTAGATTAATGTGAATTAGTTTAAATAAACTGAAAACTAAGTTAAGATTAGTACTATACTTTATATTTAGATAAAACATGATTAGTTAGAAGCAAATCTTGAATATTTCTTATATATACAGTAACTAAAGTTTTTTTTGTATAAAACACGTAGCACTTAAATATTCCCGTTTTTCATTTTTCACTTTAATTTATTTCATTGCACGCTTAGCCAGTAATAAACTAATAAGTGTTAGAATAAACTAAGATTATAGGTCATATATATATTGCAGTGCATTAAAATAGTGGCTCTCACCTTTTTGAGTTCAAGATATATTTTTTTTCACGTTCTTTAAAAAAAGTGCAACATTTTTCATTAATTTTCGTTTATAAAGGATGCGTTTGTTTCATCGCGATAGAAGCGTGAAAAAAGTGCCATAGCGGTTCATTTTTTCACGCATTTGAGTGAAAAAAAGTATCGTAACGTGTCATTTTTTAACGCAAAATATTTAAACACATAGGAGGCTGCCGTTGTTATGATACACACTGGCATTTGTCAGAAATTAGAACGCATCGATGTGATGCGTCGAGAAAGCTGTTATTGAAGTAGGTAGTTCTTGATTTTTATTACGAACGTGAAAAAAGTTTTGTATGCAATTCGTGAGTAAAGTGTATCTTTAAATCCGCCGAGAGAAAAAAAGTAACTTGTTGCATAAATAACTATTTTTAATTTTCAATTTTTTTTTAGTGCACCTGCTAAAAAAATTAAAGAGCATAGATCAGTTTTAGAAGTTGTGGCACACCTGAGAATAGTTTATGGTACCACAAAATAATGATCGAGGGTCACCAGTTTAAGAAGGAATTGCAATCAATAGGGTCTTATTTATAAGTCTGACTAGATTTCTTTATTTTATAATATTAAGAGTAAACTAGTTTTTCTTTTAATTTAAAATTTTATACTAAAATACTGACCATTTAAAAATATTATAGTTGTTAACTTATTGTCATTATGTACATTTGTTCATAATTTTTCAATCATTTTTCATAATGTGATACTGCAGGTTTTGTAAGTTTAATAAATTATTTTATTGCCAGCAAAACAATTATTTCTAAAAAATAATTTGATATTTAAAATTCTTATTTTCTTCAATTAGTGAATATTGAATAACTAATTAAAGAAGCTGTCTTTCATAAAAATAGTAATTTTAATATTTTATTTAATTTCTCATTTAGTTTTTTTATTTACCTACGAAGAATTGTTCAAATAATATAGGGACAGTGGGGGCACAATGGAACGACGGCTCTAAATATACATTGTTTTCAGTGTCATAAGGTTGGAATTTCTTAACAAAGAATATTTGTTTTTAATAAAAAAGTAGTAATAGCAAGTATGTGATATTTTTTTATGTAAATCTATCATTTTGACTGTTTAATACAGTTGATTACAAAATGGAAAATATAACCTTACTTTTTTCGGTTCATGTTTGAAAATTTTGAGACCTATGGTGCACCTTGGAACGGGGCACAATGAAACACTGTTCCATAAAACCCCATTTTACTTTATTGATTTTTGTTTGTTTTGCAGACTTTGCAGTCATAATAGTTAGAAATCGTGTGAGAAAAACTGATAGGGGCTTGAACAGTGAAACTAATATGCGAGAGGCTGCAGAACTCGTAAAAGGAGGAAACAGTTTGCGAAACGCTGCTGAATTAAAAAATATTAAGTGCACTACGTTGCATCGTTGTCCGAAAGAAGAAAGCAACGGGAGACGGAGCAGAAATACGGATGACTCCTAACCATACAGTTCAAAAGATATTTTCAAGTGAATTTGAAGAGTCGTTGGTGACTTCTTCAAAAATGTGCTATGGTCTCGACACATTGGAAACAAGACGTTTAGCTTATGCGATGGTCAAGTATCACAATCTTAAAATACCTAAAGCTTGGGAAGAGCGGCAAATGGCTAGCACTGACTGGCTTTACGGCTTAAGAAAACGACACACCGAAATAAGACTTCGTAAGCCTGAAGCCTGCAGCTTGTCTAGGGCAACGTCTTTCAACAGACACAACGTGCAAAAGTTTTTTGATAATTTGTTTGATATTTTACAAAGGTATCCAAATTTTGGAGAAGGTACAAGGGTGTTCAGTTTGGATAAAACGGGGACAAGCGCGGTTCAAAAGCCCAAAAAAGTTTTCGCTTCTAAATCATCCAGGCAGTTAAATAAAGTCACCAGTGCAGAGAGGGGAACATTAGTGACATCCTGTTGCATTGTTTCTGCTACTGGATCTGCTTTGCTACCTCCCTCGAAAGAATTTTAAAACTCATATGTTGACAGGACCTCCCTCCGACACATTAGGCCTTGCTCAACCTACTGGATGGATGACCGGCGAATTGTTTGCAAATGTTATCAGGCATTTTATAAAAATGACCTCTTCTACGAAAGAAAATCCGACTCTTGTAATCATGGATAATCATGAGAGTCATTTAGCTCCAGAAGTCTTGAATATTGCGAAGGAAAACGAAGTGATACTGCAGTAGATTCTTGGATGGTTCGGCACCCAGGGCAGACTCGGACTATTTATAATGTAGGACAAGCATTTGATAAATCTATGACACCATCCAATATAAAATCCGGATTTAAAAAGACAGGAATTTTTCCCTTTGATCGGGATATCTTTACCAAAGACGAATTTCTTACAAGCGAAGTGACAAACAGATCACTGACATCTGCAATCAAGAGATCATAAAACACCTTCAATCGATAACCAGCAACCTTCAAACTCAAGAGCTGCGCTCCAAGAATGTGAAAATCAAGCAGTAAGTCCTTTGCAATGTAGAGACTATCCTAGAGCAGGACCCAGAAAGAAACCTAACAAGAGAAAGACAGGAAAGAGCTTAATACTGACTGATACTCGTGTGAAAAATGAAATAGAAGAACGTGCACATCAAAAAGGAGAAAAAAAACAAAAAATTAAAAAAAGTAAAAATTGAAGAAGTGACCAAGTCACTAGGGTTTTCTAGCCCCGAGGCCACTCCTGACGATGATAATACATCTTTAAATGAGTCAAGTAATGACGAGATGGACTTACCGGGGTGTACCTTCAAAACACCAAAATCTAACGACTGTCTTAGTAAAATTTTCTCAGAAGCAAATAAAATATTTTGTTGGTCAAATATTGACCGATATGGACGAAAACCGCGAATTTCAGATCAACTATTTGCGCCAAAGTGCAAAAATTGACAACAGCTTTTATTTTCCTTTAGAACCTGATATGGCAATGGTGTCAATTCTAGATATAGAACTGGTGTTGCCAAGTCCATGCTTATCGCAAGACAAAGCGACAAAGGAACGTATATACTTTTCCCGCAAGAGTGTTAAGCAAGTATAGACTTGGTTAATGTTTATTTTAATATACATTAAGATATTTCCTGATTTATTTGTTATGTTCCAATGTACCCTGGTGACCGTTCCATTGTACCCCAGACCTGGGGCACGGTGAAACAAAGACCAAGTTTTGCAAACACGCAATTACTTTAGGTTTAAGGTAAATTTTTTGATCTCTTTTTGTTTTCAATCTATAGTTTAAGGTCTGTTCTTGATTGTTATAAAAAAGAAATACATAAATATGAAACATTGTTTTTTCTAAAAATCGAAATAACGTTTGCGTTCCATTGTACCCCAACTGTCCCTAAATTAGGATCAGCTAAGAATAGATTAAAAAAGCCTTAATTAGCAATTGTGTGAATGCCTAAAAACACTGAATTCATATTAGTCTTATTTAATAGCTAAATTTATATTGTTGCCAATTTTATGTGGCTTCTCACCAACATACACTTGGCAATTCTTTATTTTCATCATTTAATATATAGAGATGAAATATCTTGTAATTTTAATAGTCTTTAATTTAATTTCATTACCGTCAACAAGTTTCAGTTTAAAAAAAAGTTAGTTGTCTATAAGTACAAATTACTTGAGTTGGCATTATTCAAATTAATTGAATTAAGTTAGGTTAGGTTTGATTAAGTGATGGATGATTGGGTTAGGTTAAGTTAAGGAATTCTCATACATCTCTTTTATACAGTCATACTTTCAGTTTTAAATGTTTGAAGCTAACATTTGCGCATTATTCCAATGATCTAGATAGGTTGGGTTAAGTTAGATTAAGTTAGGATGAGTTACGTTAGATTGAGACAGGATATATTAGGTTAAGATATGCTAGATTCTGTTAACATCAATTTGAATAAATTAAAATAGCTACTTTCATATTTCAATTTCTTTTGATCCAATTAAAAATAAGAAAAAGAATAGTCTAACAAACTTTTATGCTAACCAAAAACATAAAGACAAAAATCTGTTAATTTATTGAAAATGTTTTAAATGGTCTTAAATTCTAACAAAATTCTTGTTTTGAATGTTCATAACCTCAATAAGATGTCTCATGAAACATTACTAAACAAACTAAAAAATAGAAATCAAGTAAAGTATTTCGCTCAGTATTGACTCATTTATAATTTTTTTTCTTTTTTTCTTTCTTTTTATAATTTGGAACAGATATAGTTAGCTTCCTAATAATAAAGATTAATAACCAAGCAACCTTTATTGGTATTCATAATCTAGTTAAACGCATCTAGTTTTTCTTCTACCTCTTCATTCACTCCATATTTAATGCATTCAAGTCAAAGGAAACTAATTGATTAAAGTTTATAATGTTATTTGGTTTATTTTGAAATAGACCCTGTTTATCATATAGTCTTTTGTTTTATGTTAATAAGAATTTAGTGTTATCAATTATGTCACACTCAATTTTAAATTAAACATAAATTTCAATTTTTAGTTGTTTATGTACATTATAGAATTACAACTGGTATATTTTGTAGGATTCACTGTGACATAATTAAGTCCTACATTCATTTAACTGCACTTAATGTTTATTTAAATGACTCTTTTAATTTATAATAATCTCCGAACAATACTTCTCATTGGTTATTTTCTCATTCAAATATCAATTCTTTTCTTTTTAGTAAAAATGACAAGAAGTGTGTGTATATATATATACATGATATCAGTGTATAATTAGCATTAAATTCCAGAAAATCTTCATAAATTGTTAAGATTTACTTTACTATCTACATTTAAAATAATTGTGTCATAAGCAAACATAAAAACAACTATTAAAAAATTGATGAAAATAATTTAATTCTCATATCAAACTTTAACGAGTACATAATAAAATATTTTCTATAAATAATTTTAAATTGAGAAGTTTAAAACAAAGTAATACAAGTTAATTAAATAAACAAACATAAAATAAAACAATGTATTGTATAAAATATTTATAGCTCTTTCATTGTGGTTGCCTATATAATTGATCGAAAAATACTTTTTATTTTAACAATATACATAGTTTCAATTAACTTTTTCTTTTATTTAAAGAAATACATAACAAAAAATATTTTTTTCATTATAGCATTTATTCAAAAGGCACATTAATAAAACGATAATACAAATGATACCTATTATAGAAGATCGTTTTTAATGGTACACCTTTTATAAATTCTTTATTTGAAAAACACCAGTATACATAGTTCACATTTACACAAACATTAATTTTTTCTAATTAGAACACCCTCTATATTTCGGTAGCATTGGACAGATTCTCAATTTTAAACAAAAGATAATAATAAAATATAACCATCTTAAGGATGTATACAAAGCCATAAAAAATGCCAAATTGATGAAAATCGGTAAAAACTGTTTTTTTTATTATATACATATTTATCAGCTAAACTTTGCCTTGTTTCCATTTTTGTCCAAAGATGTTGTCAAACAAGCTTCAAGTTCTTTTTCAATAAAAACATTCATTATTATTATTCAGTTTAGAATCCAATTTGAAACCATTATATATGAGAAAATGTTAAGAATCAAATAAAAAACAGTAATTCCATGTTTTTGAAAACCTTTGATGTGTAAAAACTTATAAATTTCATCCATCATCATAATTTCTGAGATATTAATTGTAATTCACAAGGATCCTTACCTTTTCTCAGCTTGCGAGTTGTAACTTATAAACGCCTCCATATAAATGTAACAAATTAATGGCAAAAGTAAAAAATAAATTCAGCAAATTTCAAAAAAGTATAGGTTATGTGCATGTTCAATTTGTATAGACTATCTCTAAGGTTCAGATTGCATTCAAACTGCACTTTTTCCAAACTTATAACTTTGATACTGGCATTCTGGATAGATACAAAATAAACAAATTGAAACATCACCTAACCACAATATTATATTGTACAATGAGAGTGAATACAATGCTCTTATTGCAGTTTATCCCAAATCTTCAACTGCTTCAAGAAATTATCCAATGCGATGGCATGTTTAAATGGGGATCAATAAATATTATTGGAAAGAAATTTGCACAAATAGAAAATA
Source organism: Ignelater luminosus (assembly GCA_011009095.1). NCBI lineage: Eukaryota > Metazoa > Arthropoda > Insecta > Coleoptera > Elateridae > Ignelater > Ignelater luminosus. The sequence continues at coordinate 196,772 of VTPC01090650.1, read as the reverse complement.
AACTTTTGCAAATTGTTTTTAGATTGGAAAAGTTTCACCATGCTGTTAATTATTATATTATGTATTTAAATTAAAAACTTCAGTTGGCCCATTTCGTCTCCTTGCATACGTGCTATACCTACCTGCGATAACTCTTGGTACAGCCCTCACCATAAGTATAAAATATTCAATAGCTACCCGCAACTGTCCTATCGACCACCGCACCGCATGCCTATGGGCACCAAATCTCCCACGTTATACCAACAAATCTGATTTTCAGGTACAAGAAGCGCTTTTTCGAAAAAAGGCAATATTATACTTTTTGCATATCCTTACCTCTCCTTACGGTGGTTAATGTTTCGAGTCGATAGGACGTACCGTTCCAGCAAAATAATAAATTGAAGATATTCAGAATTTTCTCTCTCCGAAATTTCTCAGGCCATTTTAACCGAATTTTGAGGCGAAATACACAAAGGTTTGGGAGAATTACTTGTCAAATCTCAGTGCTAGTAGGGGTAGAAGAGGAAGAGCTCCCCCTCTCCCTAGGTTTGGAGGATATTTTTGGAAAGTTTCGGAATTCGTTTACAGGATCACGTAGAGGCCATTCAAGTACATTTGCAGCAGGGAATTTGTCTTCCTAGTTTAAAGGGTGTCCATCCGAGAGCCGTATTTGCACCGTTTTCAATTTTTTGCGTTTTTGACTTGGAAAATAACCTTGTAGGAAAAATTATATTATTTAGTTCGACATCGCGGAAGACCATGGGAAAAAATGCGAAGTTAACCGAATCGAATCGGATTTTTCTTCAGTAGATAGAGATGCACTTCCAGAATACAAATCTCAAATATCACGTCGATCGGACGGTTTTGATGGGAGTTGCAAGATTTACAGAATGCCCGAACGGTTTTTGGAGAAAATTCAGGTTTCTTAGTTTACCACCGTCAAACCGTTTCCACTGGTCGACAACACTCGCAAATCTACATCGAACGGCGAAAACCAGACCTCGGTATCCCTTATAGTTTCCAAGCTAAGAGATCTCCTAGGTTTGACTTGTCACGTCCTCTAGCGGCTGAACTGTAGAAAGTGGGAAATTGGTTCTAGCGGCATCGGACACTCAATTGGGATACTAAATGCCGTTTCGATATCTTCGTAAAACCCCCACCCCTATCCCCCCTCTAAAATCTAGAATCTGTCAATGGCAAGATCCTTCGGGGAGGCTTTATATCACAGTAAAACCCTACCTACACTCCAAGTTTGGTCAAAATCGGCCCACGGGTTCTCGAGTTATTCAGATTTTTCGTTTTGAAAAAGTACAAGATTTCCAACTTTGGCTCCCCCACTTGTTAGTCCCGCCGAAATAGCCAAGATGTCATAAAAATATGTAGATTATTTTATACTTATGGTCAGTAAGAAATTGTTTTTATTGTTTATTAATGGAATAGCTATTTAAAAATAAAATATCAAATCAATTCTAATTGAAATTTATAAGTTTGTCTGACTCTGTCAATCAGTGGTGTATTGGAGGAGGAATGCAGGGGAACGGGGTTCCCATATTTACCAATAAATACTAAATATTCTTTTAAAAAAACTAATTATTTTTATATAATAAATGTATACTATGACAATCAGCGTTCCCCCACTATTTTTTTTAGCTATACATCACTGCTGTCAATCACTTAACAATTCTACATTTAAAGTTATAGATGTACACTTTACGCCATAAAAAAAACCGCACTTGTAAATTACACGTTAATCGCAGGTTTTCTAACTGAAATCAAAACAGTTAGTAGGCGCTGATTAAAATTTGCATGAAAACAAATGAAAGGTTCTAGTTGAGACTAGAATCAGTCTGACATTTAGATTGCTGTTAATATACGGTGTGGATGGATTTCTTTCAACAATGCACAAATATATAAGAGCAAGCGAAAGGAAATAATATTTTACATCAGTAGAAATGAGATGGCAAGTCCCAGCAAAGTTCTACTGGCCAACTCGTTAACATACTTATGCGTAAACAACCTGAACTTCTATAGGTAAATTTAAAAAAAATCCAGTCTGTATGTACAGTCTGCGACATTAGTAATGAGACTCGAGAATGAACTTAAGCACAACACAAACAAAAGTTTCCTGCCAATAGTACGTACGCATTTATCTGCGGCATTATCGATCGGCGGTTGGAGTCTCATTACTAATGTCACAGACTGTATATTAAATTAACTTCTTTCGTGTTCTTTTTAATGGTGTTAAAACTCGAAGAAAAAGCTTCAATAGGTAGTTGATTTGGCAGAAAACGGTAATTGAACCGAAATATTGCAAGGCGGTTAAAATGTAACGAGTCGTCGGTAAGAAAATTTTTGTGCAAATACCGCCGCATTGGCCTGTTAATGCCAAAAAAGGGCAGTGATCGAAAGAGAATAACATCCAAACGTGATGATCGGACAATTCAGAGATATGCAAAATCGTTTTGCAACAGCATTGGAACTTACTAGAGAGTTGGAAGAGGCTACTACAATGAGAATAAGTACCAGAACAGTGCAAAAGAGGCTAAATGAAGTTGGTTTGAAAGCTAGAAGACCTGCCAAAAAACCACTTCTAACCCAAAAAATGAAAGAGCAAGACTGAAATGAGCCAAAGAACATAGTCGTTAAATAGGAAAAAGAATAAAAGAAAGGAAACCAAAATCATTGGGGGAATTCAAAAACGTTACTCTTTCTATTTGGCGAAGTGAAGTAATGCTAAATGACTTGCAAAATTTGTATGACTTGATGCCACGATGAATCAGGGCCGTTATTCATACTAAATGAGGAAACACAAAATATTAAGGCCCTAAATTCTTAAAACACAGTGCATAATGTTATTTAAAAGGACAAAGTTAATTTAACATGGAAACCATTTTTTTAAATATAATTTACAATTTGTTGGCATAATTTTTTAAATTCTCATTTTTCAGTTTTTACTATTCGTAATAAACTTTCGCTTTAAATGTTTACTAAAGTTGTTTTAATTCGAGTTAAATATCCATGTATACAGATCCAATAAATTTTAAGCAATATTTTGTATAATATTTTCAAGTGTAAGCTTGTCATTATGTCTCTAATTAAAGAAGTCTTCTGTATTTAAAATGGTGTGGCTTCATTTATGGCGCAGAGTGTAGAACGGTGAAGTATGATACAAATTTACTTGTGTTAATAATAAAAGCTGCGTTTTGTTTCTCAAGCTAATGGATTCTAGCATCATAAGAATTAGGCATTTAAGGATGGCATAAATCAATATGATGGAGTGTTGGCAAGCACAAGTTTTGATTTGTTTCCCAGAGTAAGTTCGGATTGACACTCAGAGCATCCAAAGCAATGCTTTGTTATTAATTCACTGAGTGCTTGGAATATCAACTTGGACTGATTCATTTTTAAGCAAATAAATGTGTTTTACCAACATATCACCATATTTATATAAATGCTTAAAAGCCGTTTTCTTGTCAATTCTGTTAATTGTTATGAAACTAGTGATTCTGTCTTTTAACTTGAGATAATAAGAATTAGATCTAGTAGAGATATAAACATAAACAAAAAATATTCATAAATTTCATTAAAATTCAATTAGCCACCTGTCATAACTATGCAACTTAACCTTACATTTAGAGTTTGTTTTCAAACTCATTTTATTGCAAATAATAAGTCCAGTAATATTAGAACCGACAGCACAAAATTCACGTAAAGTGTTTGGTACCGATGAAAACAAAACAAATCGTTAATGAATTTAATTAAAAACTGTTTTTCAAAAATGTATTTCAATGCCATAATTAGCATAGTTTTGTATGAATATTTGAATCCCAATTATTAAAAACAATAGACTTCCAAACATTTCTTATTTTTTTCTTAAACAGTTGAGCAACTATAGTCTTGTTCAGATTGTTTTTGACAAACTTTTGTTTCCAGAGGTGAGTAATAGTAATTTGAATACCACATAAATGAATTTATCCACAACTGTTGAATAATCAGCCCATTATTCAAAACCTTTCAGTTTGTTTTTCTTTAATAATTGTGGATAAATTATCATATTTGCCTTGGGTGTAATGGATTACTTTATACTTGGATGATTGCAATTTTCATCCTCATCTAAAATAATAGCCATTGCACCCTCATTAAATAACATACTAATTTTTATTCATCAGAATTTAAAAACATATATAGGGTGTTCCTGTGTTTCATTTCCAACTAAACTAAAATTGTTACAAACACAGTACATCAGAATCAACCAGAATCAAATAAAAGCAATTTGTCTGAAAACCTGCATTTTTTTATTTTTTCTTTAAATAAATAAAATAATATTATAAAAGGTGTCCATTCTGTATCATGCCAATTTCTACTTAAAACAACTATAATGAGGAAACAAATTTACTAGAAAAATTAACCAGGTATTACTTATACCTATTTGCACCCACGTATAAAAATGTGATTATTTATCTATTCTACCCACAACACCTCTTTATAACACTTTTTTTAATCCAATCTACATACAGACTAAAGTATGTGACGTGCTAGTACTATCTTTTCACTCCTAATGTATATTCAACATTATACCGAGCCATTGGTTGCATGTGAAAACCTACTGTAAAAACGACGATGCATATCATCGACTTTTGTTAAATAATAAGTACCCGAAAATAAATCACCAATATCACCCACAGGTTCATAAGGAACTTTGTGACAATTTTTTTCACGCAATTCTAAAATTGACGTGAATTTTTCCGGTGACACTTTTTTACGCTGTTCTAATTGTTTTTTAACATAACTCAAATTTGATTTTAATTTGTAAAGTGCAGAATTATCATTGCAGTCTTTTGAAACCGTTATGGAAAACATCGTCGCTGCTAATCCTGAACCATATGAAAACATACCAATTTTACTACCAGCAAGCTGTTCAATATTTTGATTAACTAAAAGTGACACTAAACCACCATAAAGCGAAGGTGTATACATGTTACCAATTTGATTTGCTATTAAGAGTGATGGTTGAGTTTTATTCTCAAATAGATTCTTACTACAAGTTACAAAAGCTTTTTCAACATTTTTATCAAAATAACATTCATTAAGTTTAACATTTCTAAAATTATCTAATCCAGGATATAAATGGGGAATTTCTTCTGATGGAGTATTAAGAAAATCATTTAACATTAAACGACCAACAGATTTTTGAACCAATTTACAGAATGGTGTGTGAAACAAAAGAAAATCTAAACTGCTTAAGTCTACAGTTTTATCTTTAAGTGACCGTTGACTTGCTTTTTTACAGTAAAGTTGATAACAATTATCTAAGGCATTTAAATAACATTGAATTGAAAGCTTACCGTCTACTGTAGGGTATTCTGAAGTTAAATCTGGTTTATAAAAATCATAAGCATGTTTCATGTATGTAGCTCGCAGTCCACGATCTAACACTAAAGGTGCGTTTGGTCCAACAAGCATGGCAATAGCACCAGCACCTCCTGTAGGCCTTGCTGAACCTTTCGCATACACTGCAATATCTCCAGCAACCACTATAGCATAGCGACCATCCCATGATGAAGATTCTACCCAGGAAACAGCATTAAATAATGCAGCTGTACCACCATAACAAGCATTAGTTGTATCTATTCCTTCTACATCAGTCACCCCATGGGGTTCAAATAATTGCATTAAAACACTTTTCACACTTTTAGATTTATCAATAATGGTTTCAGTTCCAACTTCTAAGCGACCAACATCAGCATACTTAATGTTATATCGTTCTATTAGTTTGTGAACTGCAGTTAAACACAACGAATTAATATCTTCTCGATCATTACAGAAGCCCATTTTGCTTTGCCCTAAGCCTATAACATATTTTCCAGCGCCTACTCCATCAAATTCTTCTAATTCAGTTTGATCCACATATTGAGAAGGGAAGACCAATTCGATACCAAGAATGCCAACATTTTCCGGCCAGGAACCCATTGTGATTTTGTAGTTTTTTGAAAGTACACTGCAATATTATTACACAATAAAAATTAAAATTACAATTGACCCAATTTTTATTTAACAATTTTAATTATAGAATCAATGCTTACATAAACACGTGTATGGAACTCTTTGTAACTGAGGCATCCACTACCTTCTCGAACCAGAAATACTCTGAGAATTAATTCTAGCGCTTCAAACTTTCATTCTGCCCCACTTAAATGTAGGCAGGTACACGAAACATCAAGTGTTTATACCGCATATAAAACCTTGACCTTCTAGCACAAAAATCTTTTGAGGTTAGAAAAGAAATCCACATCGTACTGCTGGTACTGCTCGTCCTGCTGCTCGTCAGGATTCGCCGTCATTCATATCCAGTCCCGTACTGAAGTTTATGGATTTAATAAGGGAATGTTAAAAAGTAACAGACTTGAATTAACTTAAATTTTAGGTCAACTAAAGGAAAATAACACTAGCCCTAGGGCATAAATCAAGATCTTGAAACTAGCTCGAAGATTTTTCTCGGCCTTTCAGATTTCCAAAAATATATCAATTATTTTGGGACAGGATCAATGGAAATTGCATATACATACAGGGTGTATCATTACGTACTGTACAAACTTCGGAAGGTGATTCCCGAGCATATTTTAAGAAAGAAAGTTTCTATTAACACTTATTCAATTCCTTGGCGTTTTTGAGACACAGAGTGTTACGTACAGTTTTCATTACAAAATGCTGTTTTTTCTTCGAGTGTATTATTATATGCCAATTTTGATATTCGTGGCTGACACTGAAGTTCATTATTTGTTTACAGTAATAAAATGTTTACATTATGTTTACTAATACAATAATGTTATAATATTTCAATACTCCAGCCGACCTTGTTTACAAATGTCAAATTTAAAATTTAAATGTTCTGTCAGTTTGAATTTTAATTTTTAGTTAATTTTGTACGCTCGAAAAAAAATAGTGTGTCACTCGGAGTAGAACGTCTTTTTGTATTTCGCACTCTGCACCGCCTTGGCTGTGCCGCGGCAGCAAACGTGTTCAACACAAAAAGACTTTATTCTACTTCTTGTAACGGAATATACTATTTGCGGTCTAGGCCTTAAAGGTTCCGTATTTTTGTTTACAAACATTCATTCTTGACCTTTATTAATTTGTTTTGTTTTTATAAACAAACTAGTTTCCATGGCTACACTATCATAATAACGGCTACTAGTAAATTTTACCTTAGAAACTTTTTAATTAAAAATAATTTATTTTAATTGATTTAATGCTAATTTTAAGAGCTTTTACTTAAAAATATTGTATGTTACTCATACACAAATTAGGTTTTAATGGTTTTAGCGGACTTATCCTATATTACGGGGTTGACTGAAGCCTCACCCGAAACGCCGGATTCGTCCACGAAAACTCTATTTTGCGTCTTTGTTACACCCTGTATCTCGAAAACAGTAAGGAATTAGACAGATGTAATTCGGAACTTCTTTTCTTAAAATATACTCATCAGAAATCACTTCCTGAAGTTTGTACAGTACTTACGTTATAATACACTACTGTGCATTCAATTAAAGAAGTTAGAAATCAATAATATCTATACACAGTAAATTAATAAAAAAAAGTGCTTGTTCGTGTTCTTTTTACTATATCGACATTTTCAAATAAACAATTTGTAAGGGGCTACATTTTTAAAATATTAAAACATGAACAATTATCCATTATCCATTAATAACATACACATCTTTCATTTAAAGTGTGGGTAGCATTTTCCAAAGTTTTGTTAAAGAAATTTTTTAACTGTAGTTGGTGAACGAGCCATTCTGTATCATTCATCGGTAAGACCAGGACCGGTGCAAGGACGTGCCAATGGAGCAACTTGGGAGAGGTGCTGCACAGTGGGGAATAAGACAACAGAAACTGACATTAAACATGCCACGCATCGCCCTCCACGTTAAGAAATTCTAACCTAGCGCCGGCTCTTGTCTAAAGATTATTCTACGTCTTGAATGGCATGATGTGATTTGTAATTTCCAACTAATAATCTGTTGGTTATTTAGTCTTTACGAATGTTTAGAGTTGATTCCTGTGAACAATTGTCACATGTCAACCAATCAGGAGTTTTTTCGTTAGTAGCATGGTAGCGTGCTGCCTGCTCCTGGCCACAAGTATTTAGCAAATCATATCAGCAAGTCCCTAAATTCGATTTGTAAGTTTACAATTTTGTAAACTCTAGACGTACTTTTTATACAATTATCATAATGTCACAGATTATCTAAAGATTCTTTTACGTCTCGAATAGATGTAATTTGTATTTTCGAACTAATAAAAATTTGTTGGTTATTTAGTACTAACTACTAGTGTTTGGAGTGGATTCCCAGTGCTTTTCCCCAAAATTTACATAATAACATAATGATCACCCATATATGCAAGCAAATTAGATTTACAACTCTACAATTTTCTAGACTTTACGTGTACTTTTTGTACAATCAGAGTAGCGCTACTGATTAGGATTTGAAGATTCTTCTGCGTTTTGAATGGTATAGCGTACTTTGTAAATCAATAATCTGTTTAGCGTCTTCGAGTGTTTTGAGTATATTTACAGCGTTTTTCTTTTTACAGATATTTAATAACATTATGGATAGCCATACCTGTAAATTCCTAAGTACGATTTGTCACTTCATAAGTTTGTAAATTCCAGACGTACTTTTTGTACAATCAGTCTAATGCTACTGATTATTTGCAGGGCTGGGCCAGCGCAAAAACGTGCAAATGATGCAATAGGCACCACAGCGACTGCACACTGAAGAATAAGTGACATTAAGTTCTTGTTTGCCACACAAGGGCGTCTTAAGGAATTCTGTCATAGGCGCCAAATACCGTAACGCCACCCTTGAGTAAGACCTAACACAAACAAGTTAAATTTAATATTTCAATCTGTATTAGAAACAATAATACTTATTTTTATAATAAGGAAAAAAGGTGCTTCTTTTGCTCTTGCTGGTAAAGAGTAACGTCCCTGGCGTAGCCAAGGGTAGTATACTTCGCCGCACGATATTATGGAATACCATAGGCAAGTAGTGTGATGAACGATGAACTTCATGGCTGTATGGAGTACCTAGACAAGTCTCTACCTCCGTCATCTCAAGTTCTCAAATTTTACCGCAAGAGAGTTAGTTGCGTTGCCGTGTTAGAAACGCGGCGGCTCCACCACTCACGGGAGCAGTATTGTTCGAGGGCGCTTGTGACGGTGGCGTTCGGCCTCGTCATAGTCTCCCAACGCACTGATGAGGGGGTTTGTGTGATCCGCGAGCAAATCATACAGGCGCACTGCGGACTCCTTGATGAAGTCCGCTATTGTGACCAGCCCGGCGTCCTCATGCAACTGGTCGTTGCGAACATACCAGGGCGCGTCGAATGCCATTCTCAGGGCCTTGTTCTGGATGACCTGGAGCTTTTTCACGTGTGATGTCGCGGCGTATCCCCAGACCGTAGCTGCGTACGTCATAGTCGGACGGACGATCGCCTTATATAACCTCAGCTTGTTCTCGGAAGAGAGCTTGCTGCGTCGGTTAATTAAGGGATACAGCTTGGCTGAGACCGCCTTCGCGCGGCTGGCACACTTATCGATGTGAGAAGCCCAAGTCAATCTAGCGTCAAGGGTGACGCCCAAGTATTTGGCTTCCGTCCTCCATGGAATCGGGCGACCGAACATAACGACGTCGCCGTCGGGACGGTGGCGTCGTCTAGTCATCCAAATCGCAGTGCTCTTATCGGAGTTGACTTCGATCCGCCAGGTTCGAAACCACTCCTCGAGGTCCTCGACAGCCGTCTGCAGATATCGCATGACGAGTCGTGGTGCCACGGAGCTTGCCAGCAGGGCAGTATCATCCGCGAACAAAGCGAGCTTCGTATGGGGCGTCATGGGGAGATCTCGCACGTAGATGCTGAAGAGCGCCGGAGAGAGGAGCGATCCTTGGGGGACACCCGCGAAAAGCGACCTCGACGACGATCTGGAACCGTTCAGCTTGATCCGGAAGCGTCTGTCCCGGAGGTAAGACGCCACCAGCTGAACGAGCGCGCGTGGGATGTTCGCATCCAGCATCTTGTGCAGGAGTCCCTGGTGCCAGACTTTGTCGAAAGCTTTCGACACGTCTAAGAAGATCGCACCGGTCGACTGCCGCTTGTTAAAAGCGTCCGTGACGTGTTCCACGACTCGCAGGATCTGGTGGACGGTGGAATGACCGGCTCGGAAGCCGAATTGCTCGTCCTGGAGAACGTTTCCCTCAATCAGTTCATGCTGAAGTCGTCTCAGCACGACGCCTTCGGCTATCTTTCCCACCACAGGCAGAAGCGAGATCGGCCTATAGTTTTGCGGGAAAGACGGCGCCTGGCCCGGCTTTGGCAGGACTATGACGTCAGCACACTTCCACTGCCGTGGAAAGTGGCGCGTCCGCAGCATGGCGTTGATAATCCCGGTTAAGGCCGCGATGGCCTTGTTCGGGAGAGCCTTGAGTGCCCTGTTGGTGATCCCGTCCGGACCCGGAGCTTTCTTGGCCTGAGTGGCCTTGATGTGCTCCCGAACCTCCTCCGAGGAGGCAGGCTGCAGTATCTGCGGTTCGCGGTCGCCCTGATCTCTTAGCATCGTTCTCACTATCCTATGTACTCGCCCAATGTGCTGAACGTCAGCATTGGCGTAGTTAGGGGAGCATTGGCGCTCCAGGTTGTCGGTAAAAGCCTCGACCTTCTGCTCATCGGTGTGTGCTAAGCCCCGTTCGCCGTGAATCGGGGGGGATCGGGGACCACTTGTGCCGCAGGACTTTGGCCATTCTCCACAGGGAGTTGTCCGCTAAGTCCAGGGACTCCAACTTGGCTTTCCAGCTCTCGTTTCGTTGTACCGTAATGGCATTACGGACTTCTACTGCGAGAGCGTTCGCCCTGGCGCGATGAACCGGATTCATGGTGCTTTGGGCCAGGCGTCGCGCCCGGTTTTTCGCACGAATGAGGACCTTGATGGCCGGCGGGAGGAGGTCACGTCGGTCCACGGCCGACGCGACGTTCGTCGCATATCTGAGCGAGCTCTGAATGCACGACTGGAGCCAGTCCACCGCGCGTTCTAGGTCGTCCACGCCTTCGATCCGTGGGATCGGTCCCATGGAGTCGCGTAGGTGCGCGGTGAACGCGGGCCACGACACGGTGGTCGTTCGCTCCGCGGTCCCGTCTCGGTCCTCGCCCAGGTACATAAGTACCGGGTTGTGATCTGAATCCAGCTCGCTGACCGCAGTCAGCTGGTGCACCATCGTAACTTCCTTGAGGACGACAATGTCCAGCACGTCTGGCCTGCCCCTGGGTCCGAAGTGAGTGGGCTTCACGGGCCCGTCTACGAACACGACGCGCGTGTCCGCATAATCGTTCAAAGTGTGACCGTTACGGTTTGCCACCCGGCTGTTCCACGCGGGATGCTTCGCGTTTAAGTCACCCGCGATGATCGCGGGATCGTTGTCCGCTAGCAGCGCGTCCATGTCCGCCGGAAGAAGCTGGCGGTTCGGGGGGTTGTAAACCGCCCAGAACCTAATCGCTCCGTGGGTTTCCGTTTGAAGTCGAACACCGGTTGCTTCGATATGCTCCAGGTCTGGAGTATCTAAAGGGCAGTGACTTAGGGCGACTTTGGCGTATATTGCTGTACCGCCGCCTCGGGCGTCAACCCGGTCGTTACGATATAGTCGGTAGTTGGGAAGCCGGGGCTCATCTCCAGCCCGGAGATGTGTCTCGTTCACCATTATCACGTCGAGATCGTACCTGTGTGCGAACTCGAGCAGCTCCTGCTTCTTGCTGCGCAAGCCGTTCGCGTTCCAGAAGGCCGTCCTGAGTGAGTCAGTCACTCGGGGTTCTCTAATCATCAGAGGGTGTCCTATGGTTAGGTCCTTTCCTGACTAGGGGGGTGCACCCCTGGAGCAGCGCTCCGGCCTGTTGGAGAGGCAAGTAGTGTAATTACCTTTAAGAGGTTTTGTACTAAGAACTTTATAACTACTGGAGTTTAAACACAGTAGATAGTTGTCGTCGCACAAATTCTGAATGGTCAGGCATTTTTTGCAGATATTATCTGTTTAACACTTCACGTTTTGTTAAATGTGTCTGTAAAGACTTACTAATCATTTTAAAGCTAATTGTATTACTTCTGGCACTTTCAAATATTATTTGACCCAGTATAATTGGTAATTACCACCAACCCCGGTCATGGCAGAGAGCAAACACGCAGAGGAACCAAGTCTGTTGTCTGAGGTAGAGGTTTATACGGGTCGGGTTTTTGTTCGGGCAGGTTTCAATTTAAAAATTTATCGGGGTTTTAGCTCCTATATCGGGTAATCAAGCCGTTCGGGCCTGTCGGACCGTTCGAACCTGTCGAGCAGTTTGGGCCTTTCAGGCCTGTCGGGCTTTTCCAGCCGGTCGGACTTGACAAGTCTCTCGAGCTTGTCAATCGTGCTGGTCTTTTTCGTGATGGTCAAGTACTTCAGGCTGTTATTTTTGTACTCATCTAAAGCGGACGATTCTTTCTCGTACTGCCTCGGACGGGTTGTTTTCGTACTGAACCACACCGGAGGAATTTTATACTAATTTGGACGGTCATTCTTTTTTTACCTAACTGAAATGTAAGATTTTTTTTACTGTACAGGACACAGATCTTTTTCGTACTGACTCGGATGGACGTTATTTCTGTATTAATCCGAAGCAGACAATTTTCTTACTACACTTTAACTTAGCTATTCTCGTATTAAACCCCACTGAAGGATTTTCGTACTTCGGACAGTAGTTATTTTCACACTGAATCGAAGCGGGGTCTTTGATCGGGTCTTTATGAAGCCCACAAGAAGTTCGTGTTCAGGTCGGTCCAAGCATCAGTTTAAAAATTTATTGGACTTTTCTAGCATACGTGGACATTGGGTCAATCGGGCCGTTCGGGCCTCTTGGTCCTGTCGGGCCGTTAGAGTCTCCGGGCCTGTCAGGTCGTTCGGTCTTCTTGGGCTGTCGGGCTGTTCGGACCTGTCTGGATTTTGGGGCGATCAAAAAATTACAGAGTTTCTTTCGGACCACGTCAAGTTTATACTCCACGGGCCGGCCGAGCCAGACCTGAAAATTTTGGCTTGTACAGGGTTCTAATCTAAGGTGGCGAAAAATCGGTTAATTGGTTTGTACGTAGACAGCAATATGTCCAGGACCGGGTTTTAATTACCCAAAAGAAAAAGAAAGTTTTATTGTCTATCCAGATGTTAAGATTTTAGCATAGAAGCTGATTGTTGAAAAAAATGTTTCAAAAGTTGAAAGGAAAGTTCTGAAAAGTTCTGGAAAATGGGATAATTGCTTCCGTTGCTTCATCCCTTTATTATATACCTTTGGTAAGCAACGTCGGTCTGGTCGGCTCGACTACCCGGCATTTACCGGGTGTCTTGGAGCTCTTGGGGACCTAATTAGTGGCTCCGCGGGTTAACCTGGGCCCAGCAAGTTAGGACCCCTACTCCGAGGAAGTGTTTAGGAAGTCCGGGAGAGCTCCTCTTTCGTCTCCAATAAAAAGGCTTGAAAGGCCCCGCCGTGTCCGGCTAAGTGTCTGTGATTAGAAAGTTCAGGGGAGACCCTTCGTTGTTCATTTAGGAGCCTTCCAGCTTGTCACACCCATGCAATTGGTGAGTAGACTGGAATAGGAACAAAAGCTACTTTTGTTTTAGATATTTATGTTCATTTGTCTATTAAGAGTTTTTTTTTGAACAAAATTGCTTCGACTACAGTTTTGTAAAATTGAAGAACTAATGTTTTATGTCACAATTTATAGCTTGTAAGCATTTTAATAATATTTGGCCTAGAGATGCACAAGAAAAACAATATATACATGACCTTTGTTTCAAAATATTATATATCAACAATGAATTGTATAAGGATTTCAAGTCTAAAGTGCACTTGAGAAGATTAATAGCCTTAGACAATTGTTTTAATCAATAATATTAAATAGTTACGTAGCAAATCTCTTATGGGTCGAGGCGTCAAAAACTACAAATAAGACGTGAATGATTTAAATTCTTTGTCAGATATCCATGCTTTACAGATTTTAAATAACTTTTAATTTGCTAATTTAAAATAGGTGATGTGTAGTATTTCTGCTTTTTTAAATAACAACAGCGACTACAGAGCATTTTATTTTAAAAAATAATTGCCATTTGTGTCTCACAATCATCCAACATAACAAGTTAATGTGCTTAAGATTATACTTAATAATTATTTTTACGACACGCAGTTATTCGTCTTGTAAAATTCCATTTGTGCACATAGGAAAATTAGATTTCGCCTGGGGATCAAACCCACATCATTGATACTTCGAATTAATTATGAATTAGCGAATTTTTCTTTAAGAGAAAGTTAATATTTCTACAATGTGTTAATACCTATTAATTGTAAAGAACCAGCACTCGCTAATGATCTATATTATAATCGAATTTTAGAATTTCTATAATATTTATACTATTTTAACAAACAGTGACTATATCCTTCAATTACGTCGCATTGATTTATTTTGTGTTAGTATGTTGCTTTATATCAACTAACGATAATCAAAACAAGTTGCATAAAAGAACAAGTTTATCAAGTACATCATCATAAAATAGAAAAAGATTTAAAAATTGAATCTCATTTTTTGATAATTAACATAAAATCAGTCTGACGTAAATTACGACCTTTCCTAATTAATATTCGTGTACGCATTTTTGCATTACGAAATACCTACGTATACTAATAAATATTTTTACATCATTAAACCTCTGTTCCGTCATAGTTAATGAAAAAAATTTTTATTTATCATTCCACATTACTGAATTTTATCGGCCTCTCTCTCCTCTACCCTAGATCCAAAAACGCGAAGACTAGGTTGTTTCCCTGAAATTGCTTTAGTATCATGTTACCACAGTTAGATCGGAAATCACAATGGCAAATTAAATTTAATTCTTGATCTGAGGTACTACAGAAAGAGTCGACTCGATTGTTGTACTGGTATATCTGCTTCATCTAAAGGTCCCAAATAGAACTATTCAGTATAAAGATTATATAGCTGTATTTCAAGCGAACGTGCAAATAAAACAAAACGAAGAAACATGGGTGTTCAGCGTTTTCTGGGACACCCTGTAAAAGGTGTATCATTATCAATCAAATCTGTTCCGTAAAACTAATTTTATTTCTAGTTAATTTTTAAATGATCACACTTTTTAGAGATTATTTACAACTATAGTGTACTTAACTTCGATAACAATTGTTTTCAAATATTTACTAAAATTGTTTTGTAAAGTAAAGTTAAATATAATAAATAATAATGAATTTAAACATAAAACATGTTATAGTAACTAATATATATAATCATAAAACAAAAATTAAATTGTGTTCGGTTTCTCGAAAGAGAAAACTGATGAGATATAAATGAACATTCATTATGCCAAGACATAAAAAGTATGTCTGTCTAACTAGTTAGTGTAGTATTTGGTGGGTAGGACATTCCGTAATACTAAATAAAAAATTCATTCAAGATACACTCAGAGAAAGTCTATCAAGGAATGTAAGTTTACTTTCTTTTAAGTGTGTAATACATACCACACTAATCGAAATTATAGTTCAGTTTTTATATTTTAGTCTTTCCATCGAAGGCTAGATAAATTATTGTTAGTTAGGAAAATTATTCATTTTTTAGAAAAAATAATAAATAATAATAATAGTATCAATATGAATTGAATCTCTGCTATAGGTACATCAATGAAATTATGAGTCACGTCAAAAACTATATTTTGGTTGATCAATGGATAATAATGAATTTTTCTTCCTTTTCATCTTTCTGTTATTGTTCACTACCTATTTTGACATTTACCTCTTGTTTTTTTTTTGTTGTTACTTTTTAACTTCTAGAGACAATTTTGCGTACCAATTAAAGTTACAGTACCTTTAAACATTATTAAATTATTCTGAATGAGCAAATACTGCGGTAAAAACAATTTTGTGAAACTTTATGGAAGTTGGGTTTTGTATTTTACGATAAAAAGCTAAAAACAAAATTATGCAGTTGCTTACTGAAATACTGATTTTATAGATTGTTATCGAGTAAGCTTTATCAATATCAGACAAAAATTTAAAATTTCAGCTATTAATTACCTGTTATACTATTTATTAGTTAGTCATACGATATGACTCATGTCAGACAAAAATCTTATCATAAAGTTGGGTTTTTCAATAGATACATACCTAATATAGGGTTATTCAAATTCGACTATCATTATGAATGGGATCTCGGAAATTATAAAAGCTACAAGGTTGATTCGATTGAGAAAAAGATGCATATTTCAATGTTTAAAAATAATCTCAAATAAACTTCATTTATTTTTTAAATGACCTCAAAAACGAAATCAAAGATTTCGTTTTTTGGCCATAACTTCCTTAGTGTTAAGAATTTCTAAAATCGCTAAAGCCTTTTTAGGTACTTGCTTGTCTGTAACATTTCAGACTTATTCAAATTTTCATACGACATCGATATTTCGGTTTCCCACAATTATCAGTAGGTATGTACATTTTTCTTGTGGGCGTTAATTTAGATCTTACCTTGGTTCGACAAAAAATTTTATGTAAATTTCAATGCCTATTTGACTATTGAATTCTTGGCTGGATCTTTACCAAAAATAAGCATTGGTAGTAGGCCATGCACCAAGTCGGAGAAATCTACAAAATTGAGAAATAATTCTGACTAGGAATCTTTTTTCATATAATGGTTCTTTAGGTTGTCATTATGAAACCCTGAAAATCTTCCTCTCCAACGAGCTCAGCGTCCTTCATTCCGCGGAGAAAAAGACAGAAATAAGTTTTTTTTATAATTTTTCGGCTTGTTATCAACCCTACGGCAAAAATAGCTATATACATAGGTGTATACCTATGAAATGAGACTTTGTTTTTCAATTTTAAACGTTTATTAACAAAAAATGGTTACAAATTTAATCTTCAAAATAATAGCCATCGCTAGCGACACATTTTACCCATCTCTCAGGCAATTTGTGAATGCCGCGCCAAAAAAATTGGCCGTCTTTGGCCGCAAACCAATCATCGAGCCATTTTTTGGCTGGTGAGTAAGCCGCATGCACCAACGGTTCCCAATCGTACGTCTCCACCAATTCCCGGGTCGCTCTTGTTCGATGTGGTGGTGCATTGTCATCAAGAAAAATTACTTTGTGACACCGATCGGCATATTCTGGGCGTTTTCGGTGTACAGCGCTGTTCAAATCGGCCAATTGTCGTTGGTAGCGTGCACCGTCAACTGTTTCACCTGGTTTTAATAGCTCGTACCAAATCATACCACGCTGATCCCAGAAAACACACAGCATTGCCTTGCAGCGATTTGGTTTGGCCGTTGATTTTGGCTTGTGACCGGGCGGACCATACGATCGTTTACGCTTGGGATTGGAGAAATACACCCATTTTTCATCACCCGTAACGATTCGATGCAAAAAAGACTTCCTTTTGAACCGGGAGAGCAGCATTTCACAAGTGGTTTTTCGGTTCTCTTGCTGCCTTTCAGTCAGTTCATGCGGCACCCATCTTCCGATCTTTACAATCATGCCCATGTCTTTCAAACGTTTGCAAATGGTTTTTTGGGTCACTCCCAACTGCTCTGCCATCATTTCTTGCGTTTGACCATCATCTTCATTCAACAATGCTTGCAATTCGGTGTCCTCAAACTTTTTCGGTGGCCGGCCACGTTCCTCGTTCTCCACGCTAAAATCACCACTTCGGAATTTTTCAAACCACCTGAAGCACTGTGCTCTGCTTAGAGCATGTCCACCGTAAGCTTCTATAAGCATTTGATGAGCTTGAGAAGCGTTTTTCTTCAATTGATAACAGAAAATCAACGATGTCCGCAAATCGTAGTTTGAAGGCACGAAATTCGACATTTTTAAGAGCGAAAAAAAATGCGTTGTTGTATGAAACATCACAAACAATGAATTGAATATTGTTGACAGATGACAGACGAAAAAAATAAGACATTTGGGACAGTTTAAAAATACTCCTAGCGACATCTGTGGTCTAATAGCTGAAAGTCTCATTTCATAGGTATACACCTGATAAATTTATATTTACAGGAAACTATCGTTGAAAGGATAATTAATTGAACACAGCAGTTGATGTGTCTTAATCACTGATAAAAGTATAAAAAAAAAGATAAAAAAAACTGATATACTTGTTTTTAAAAAGTTAATTAACACTGACAAAAAATAATACAACAATACAAAATTCGACAAAAAGTGTTACATAAAAAAAAATTATAAAACGTCACAACACTAAAAATTCCATGTACTTAAAATTTTTTCACAGATAGTACTTGTTCACGAACACTATATTCAAACGAACATATAAAATAATTCAAAACACGTAACAAACCTTTTAAAAATTGTAAATTTCTCCGAGAAATAACGGTCTAAAGTTGAGCTAAGTTTCAAAACCTTCAAACTTTTGACCTTTAACTAATTAGGGGAAAGCTAAGTTTTGCCATACCTTTAGATCCTACTAGAAGAAGTATTACCCTAAAAGGTATACAAGTCTTCCCCTCTTGCTTCTCCTGCTAGCCCCCCGTCACCAAACATTAAATTGCGAGTTCCTTGTAATTCTCTTCTAACTTCCAACCACATAGAATTTTCCAGAAAATATTTTTTATTTTATTTCTAAAAGAATTGTGAACATTCATAGATAGGTAGTTAAGGCATGCATCCTATATCGCTTAAAGTATTTACTAAAAACGAAAGGTTAGTTCCAATCTGTTTTTCTATATTTGGATAAATTAATTTTGTTATCGACGATTTCAACAAAAAACAGTTCTGAATAGAAAATGAGTATCTCTACGTCCTCAGAAAGAATAGCTATTTTATCGTAAAGTTGATAATAAGCCAAGAAATTGATGAAAAACTGATTGCTGTCTTCAGGGTTTCATAATCATCCTAAAGAACCATTGTATGAAAAAATTTCTGGTCAAAATTTCTTCTACTCCAAAATACTTAGCAACTGACCTAAATTAAGAAGCGTGTGTGTTGAATCCTGAAATTAAAATAGAAACAAGCAGAACCAGGTTTATCTACAAATGCATATAAGAACCTGGCGACTCCTTTTGCAAATGGCCTAAAATATTTTGTAATTAAATACATTTATTAACGTAAATTAGTGTCAAGTAGGCAAATTCAGAAAAACTCTTTGATTTCACTTTTCAACTACAAGCACTTGAAGAGTCAAAGGTTACTTAGAAAATTTCCAGTTCATATAATAATAATATCTCCTGGTCTGACTCAAATCTTCTTTTTTCATAACGATAATATGATAATTGAATAGAGTTGAAAATAAAAGGCAAGTCCGGCAAGCGACAACACCCCAGGTTAAACTGAATTACAAAAATAAAAGATTTTGATTAGATGGTCAATAGATTGCACGCATTTACTTGGTGTAATTTGTGAAAGCAAACTAATTAAAACTGAAAATGT
The DNA here is from genome assembly GCA_011009095.1 of Ignelater luminosus. Lineage (NCBI taxonomy): Eukaryota > Metazoa > Arthropoda > Insecta > Coleoptera > Elateridae > Ignelater > Ignelater luminosus. Next base: position 177,285 of record VTPC01090650.1, on the reverse strand, counting down.
TTCCTTGTTTAATGGATTTACGAGATTGTGAAAGTATAATTAGTCTTATTACATACATCCTTCTTCTCTAGCGGACGAAAAGAGCCATCTCCAGAAGAGTGTTCAGTCTTTTGATAGAATACTTAAGATGTTAATGCATGGAAAAGGCAGTAATAAGTCAAAATAAAGGGAACGTTCTCGAATCCATTTGAATTTGTGGTTCAATGCTTTAAATTCAGCCTTAAACCTGTTAGATGCGAAAACTTGCTCCCAGTATTCTGACTGTTTAAATAGTGTTCAGTCTTACATGATTAACATTTTTCCAACTTTTTTCCGCTTTTTGTTATTTCGATTGCAGATTTGTAAGTAAAACAAGTGATAAACGTAAGTTAATTAAATGACCGTGCACTCTATCTCGTTTACCATTGAAAGAAAAGGCATCAATTGCTCACAATTAAGAAGCTAGAATGATTAGTTCTACTATGTGGCAAGCAGTTCTGTATTCATTAAGCTTGAAGATCAAAATAACATTCACAAATTTCTGATCTTAAAATGTTTTTGGCTTTCCTGAATCTGCCGAAAATGTTATTGGCACTTCTTGGACCGTGTCAGATTCCAATATTGATAATTAGTTATGTTTACTTTAAACACACAAACGTTAAATTAATGAAATTACTGACTCAGAGTACACCGTTATAAGGAACACAAAGATTGTTCAGGAATTAAATTCTCTATACCATTGTATTATTCCGTGTTAAATCAGAGGGCACAAAATTCCAATTTTGCCTAAGGGTGCACTGTTCTGAAGCCGACCTTACATATATGTGTTATTTCTTTACAGTAGACACAATTGCGAATAGGTACTTAACAGAATAAAGGATGCAACTATGACAAAATTTTTAAAAGCACTTCTTACTCTAACAGTTATATTCTCTCAGCAACAACTAAGTTTTATGAGGTAGCAAAGAAAGAGAACCAAACGGAAAAACAATGATTTGTTAAACTTAATAGTTTGGCAGCAGATTATCAGTTCAAGAAAGATGAAGTGAATACTTTTCTTTGAGACCTTCTCGTGGTTTGATTTGAATAGGGATCTATTCAAGATCGTTTGATGATAGATGTGTCTAGCACCATAGTAATTTAATAAAACTAGTAACAGGGAAAGAAACTGAACCAAAAGGGTATACACGAGACAAACACAAATTTAAAAAAGCCTAATATACCACACCTTCTATTTCTTCAAATGTTACATTTAAACTTAAATGTTTTTGCTAACCACAAACAGAAAAAAATAGTCAAGGAAACTGATAATGAGAAGTAGCACCCAAACTAAGTAAGACTTCGATTCTCGTCCCCAAAATTCATCTCAAAGACAGCTCGATTAGAACCAAACCAGCCAGGTAAGTACAAGGCACTCCAGTTTACTCTCTCAAAGTTACGAATCAATTTACAAACTATAGATAAGCAGTAAGTATTCATAATTGGATTTCCGAAGAAATAACACTTGCACACACTGTGTACAGTGTTGAGTCTTCCTGTCACCTTAAAAAAAAATAAACATTTTAATTTTTGTAGCAATTTAGAATAATTCTTTACACTTTGCTCAATTTCTATTTTAGAATTATTTAGATGTGTTATTATTTTTAATTTTATATACATAAAAAATGGGATCGTGAGAATACACGTACGTATTCTAAATGTTTTTTTCTTGTTTTAAAACGTAATCTAAAAACGGAAATAATAATTTTGTTTTTGAAAGACATTTGCGTATAATCTATTTATAATAATAATAATGTTGATATTTACTTGCTAAATTATATTAATTAACCAACTGGCAAAATATTTATACTTCATTAAATTTGAATCAAAGGAAAAACAGTTTATAATACCGGCTATCGCGGATTTTACTATAAATTTAATAAATTATGTTAATTTTATTACGAATGTCGATACAAAAAAGAACTTATTACGTATAAGACATTGATTTAGACAGTTCGGATCTGTATGTTATCTCATTACCTAATATGAAAATCTACAATAATCAAAGAAATTAAGGTATAGCTAATTTAAAAGAAAATCTTGTTTAACGTCTACGTCCTACCTCAGGTAGGTCAAAAATGTTTGAAACAAAAAAGCTGAAGAAAGTTTATTTCACATTTATGAAACATAAAATATCTTGTCGTCATTAGGGTATTTTCAAATAAGGTAAATCGCAAAACTATCTCTGTATTTTGATAGATCCTTCCTATTCACTGTCAGATTATCTGATTATCACTATCAGTAAGCCTTAACTACCCCCTTTGCTATGCAAATATTGATGGTGATGATGTCATTGTTGTTTTTCGGCTTGGCTCCACTCGAGCTTCTCTTTGGCCGGATATGGTGTATGGTGGTCAATACGGCCATAGAAGTGGAAGTGGTGTGGCAATGAGAGAGGCTCAGGAAACAAAACGGCATGAGCTGTGGCAAAACTCTCAACGATAAGTTTAGTAATTTCGTTTTTCTGCAATGGCTGTGAAGTTCTTGACTGCGATTGTTTTGGATAACTACCTTGGTGTAAATCTTAGCCTTGGTGAATCTTCTTGTACATACGTCTTGGGTGACTACAGTCGGTAGCAATGAAAGTAGTTCCAAAAGCAGAGGGGGGGGGTGTTGAGATTTTCTTTACTGGTGATGGAATGTGTAACACATCGTTCAATAAGTCCCGAGACTAACAACGAAAACAACATTTTTTTTTTCAAAAATCATTTTTATTCATCAATATAATCTCCTTTTAGAGTGATACAATCTTTCCAACGCCTTTCCAACATTTCTATACCATGTTTATAGAAGGATTTATCCTTTGCTTCAAAATAGGCTTCAGTTTCGGCAATGACCTCCTCATTCGAGCCAAATTTTTTTCCCTGGAGCATTTTTTTGAGATCAGCAAAGAGCCAGTAGTCGCTGGGGGCTAAATCTGGCGAATACGAGGGGTGGAGAAGCAAATCAAAGCTCAACTCGTAGATTTTTGCCATTGTTTTCATGGACTTGTGGCATGGTGCATTGTCTTGCTGAAAAAGGATTTTTTTCTTCTTCATGTGCGGTCGTTTTGCTGCGATCTCCTCCTTCAAACGTACCAACAAGTCAATATAATAATCACTGTTGATCGATTTACCTTTTTCCAGGTAGTCAATGAAAATGACGCCATGTGTATCCCAAAAAACAGACGCCATGACTTTGCCAGCAGATTGCTGCGTTTTTGGACGCTTTGGGCGGCTTTCGCCAGCCATGCGCCACTCAGATGATTGCCGATTCGACTCCGGAGTGAAATGATGTATCCATGTTTCATCCATGGTCACGTATCGACGCAGGAAATCCTTTTTATTGCGAGTAAATAGCGATAAACAGCTCTCTGAATCGTCGATTCGTTGCTGTTTTGTTCCATTGAAAGCAATCGCGGCACCCACTTGGAAAAAACCTTTTTCATGCTCAATTTTTCATGAAGGATTGTAAATACGCTTCCAGATGATATCTGTGTCATTTCTGCAATCTCACGGACCTTTACTTTGCGATTTTTCATTACGATTTTGAATACTTCACTCAAATTTTCCGGTGTAACGGCTTCCAAAGGCCTACCCGAACGTTCCGCATCGTTTGTGTCCGTACGACCACGTTTAAACTCAGCATACCAACGACAAATCGTTGATTTGGATGGAGAGGAGTCCGGGTAACGTTTCTCAAGCCATTGCTGGGCTTCTACGGTGTTTTTACCCATTAAAAAAACAATGTTTTATCAACACGCGAAACTCGCTTTGTTCCATTTTTCAAACAAATTACAAAGTGACTTTACTCTAACCTCGATAACTCTGCTGTTTGTGGTCCAATCGACGTGAAATTTTTACACGTTTCATGTGAAGGTTCGCACTCTAGGGAAACGTGGCTAGTTTGGTACTACTAGCACCATCTCTGGGTTAGTCTCGGGACTTATTGAACGATGTGTTAACTAACGCAGTTTTTATGAATATAATCCTCTTCATGCTTTTTTTATTTATGTTTAAATAATCTAAAATAGTTGTAAGTAAAAGTTATTCAGAACCCTTGTGATGTGTTAGGTTTGCTATAGCAAAGCGAAAGGAACGCTCATTTTGCAAATTTCTGGAATTTACTGCACTGCATTAAAGTAACATCTCGAACTAGGATAGAAAATATTCTGCTATTAAACTTAAATAATCTTGCGATTGGCAAAGATACTTGATATTTAAGTGACACAGCATGTACCTAATACAATTTGTGTTTGTATTTTCATATTTCAGACCCGGTTTACAAAATCATTTACTACCTTTTAAAGCATACATGGGCAGTGGGCACGGAGCCGAATTAGTCGAATAGGCTCGCATACTCAACAAAACATGTTTATAATTATATTTTACTGCTTGACTATCAGAACTAAATTATTTTGTTCAAATATCTGCTCTACAGTTAATCTCTGCTGATAAATCTGAGTGGCCCCCGCGTATCCATGTGTGCTTTGTAGCAACGCTTGTGAATGAATTTATATCTCTACATCTTATTTAGTTGTTTCCAAAATATTCAGTAAAAACGAAAGTACTAACTTCAGTTTTACCATTGTGTATGTTAAGAGGAAAGGCTAAATTACATCATCATTCTAGTTTTAAATGAGAACTGTAAATTATAAGTTAATATTCTTATTCATTAACGATTTAAATCAGACAGGATTATATGAATCGAATTATTAAGAAGACAAGATAGTATAAATAAAACTTTGGGAGCTTTTGGAAAATCTCATTTTGTGCGTAGATTTCAGAAACAACAGAATTTGCGGCTTTTCAATGGTGTGTAGTATTCGAACATCCTATATAGAAATTCTTAAAAACAGATAAAGTAACTATGCATTGTTTTAATGTAAAACACGCATTGTCAGTAGTTGCCATGGAAGTTAACCAGTGTTTCATAAATCATCTCATAATGTAGGTAATGCAGGCAGTACATTACACAGGGTGAAATATGCAATAAACTGAATTATTAGTAAATATTAATTTAGGTAAAATGGTTAATAACCTCGAAATTCTTGTTTTAAATTATACAAGATTAATATAAATAATTAAACAATAATTTTTTTCATTATAAAACTACAAATATACTTTTTGTTCTTGTCATTGTATGCAATTTATTGTTCCTACACTGGTATTTATGTACCTTAAATGTAACCCAGAAATGTGTCATTATTGAAGAGCTACTACAGAAAGTTCTGAACTCTGAAACATTAAAAGATTAAATTTAATAAGTTCAAATTGACATAGTTTTCTCACATAAATAATAAGAATCGGTTATAGAGAAATATTTATCTAATGCATCTTTCGAAACTTGAAGTTCACTATGAAAAAGATTTCAAAATAAACTGTATTTCTTTAAATACTTTAAAAGTGATGATAATCGAAGAAGTAAAGCAAGATGCTTACAAGTCCGCTTTGTTAATAACGTAAACAAACTTTACTTTTTTCTAGCCTGAAGCAGAAGCAGATATATGTCGCAAAAAGTAGTTGCAAAAAATAGCAAAACCGTAATTTTGCAACAACGTAATTAAACTATATACGTAACGTAAGACCTTCGATTCTCGTCTACTATTTTTTAATTACAGATAATAATTATACTCAAAAAATTAATTTGTTTATTAAAAAATAACATACATAATTTATATTATAAGGTGAAGGCAACTTTTCACATTTGCGCCTTTCTGTAATTAACAACAGAATATCATTAGAATATTCAAAAACTGAAAAACTAAATTTTAAAAAAGATAGATACTCTGAAAGAAAAACTTTCTATAATTTCTGAAAGAAATGAAATCTTTCAGCCATGTCCGGTGCGTAACAATATGTGTGAAGACTCTCTGCGAGTTCAGTAACAAAAAGAGAGTATTTGTGATATCAGTTCACTAATGATTTATAATATAAAATGAAGTGTACCGAGTATATAAATAACAGTAATTTAGATAAAGTAAAAACCACTGATATTAAAACTTGATAAAGGAAGAAAAAAAAATCAAAAATAGAACAAAATGCTACATTTTGTAGTCTGCTGCCTAAATTCACTATTAACCATAAATAATATTATTTCGCCTTATTCGATGACAAACTACTTAAAAATTCTAAGTTTACACACATATCGAACATTAACTTTTTGATCTGACAATTTATTCCTGAATGTTGATATGATTAATACAGCTTTTCGAAATATTTTCTCGGCAGGTTCAAGTTGCGGGAATACTCCAGAAGTTCCGGGTCAATTCTGCCAAACTTGGATACACGTTGTCGTGTCTTCTTCGCCATCACTTCAAGATGTTTTGGCTTTAGATTCATTGAAGTACTTATTTATTTATTTCCTATTCCCTGTATGATACATTTGCATTTATGGTAATAATATAGGCCGTCTAGAAAGTTAATCTAATAAAAAACAAATGAAAATAAAAGTAAAACAAAGATTTCAAGCGTCTCTGGACGTCTAATAAAATGTTTTTAGTATATAGACTTGACATAAAAAAATGTTATAAATCTACAAAATTTAATAAATCACTTGTTTTCATTAAATGTTGTCCCGAAAACAAGCAATTATAGTCAAGGTTACTCGGGTGCATTCCAAGAACTTTGAGAAACATCAAATAAAGTTGTTACCTAGGCATAATAGATTTTATGACCGCTTTATGTAGTGATCCCCAGTACTATTACCGTTAATCACCACAAATCTTTACAATGCATAATTTTATTTAAAATTTAAAGCTTTAAGTAAAATTCTAATTATAGTAATCCTAGTTACTTATTCTTAAAATAAATATACACATTAATTAATTATCAAACAAATGTATGATTTACAATATCCACGATTCAGTACATGATGTTAACAATGCATTATTTTGCCGAGTTATCACTGCTGCGTCTTCGATTTGCGGTTGCAGTTCTTGTAAAATATTTATCTCACTTGTATACACCAACGATTTCATATGCCAAATAAGCAATAAAAGAATCATACAAAAGTGAAAGCATGTAGAATAAAAAAAGTTGCCTCAAGTGCAGCAAGAAGTTTCGTTATGGGATTAACCAGTCTGGATACCTATATATTCTACGAAAAAAGGTTTGGCTGATTCATACTAACAGACCAAACAATACATTTTTGTACCAATCCCCAGAAAGGTTATTAAGAATGTACTTAACCTTTAACGGACTGACCGGGGTCCATTTGGACCCCAGGGCACGATTTTTTGAAATAACTTTTTTCATTTTAAATTTTATAAATTGTGCGATCACCTACCTTTTCTTTGTGATATTCTCCACCTGTTTAATACATTATTTTACATACATGTTCGTTTTGTTATAACTTATACTATTTTTTCAACCTGGAGTCCGCCTAGATCTCAGTCCGTTTTGTGTACTAATTATTTCCAATCAAGGAGGTGAGTTCCTCAGTAATGTCTGTAGCTCCTCGTTTATTCTACTAAACGTATTTTAAATTTCTTTCGTAGGTCACATTGAGGGTGAATGTACAAAATGCACTCAGTTTTTGTTAGTTACTCGTATTGTACGCTTCAAAATGAGTGCTGTGACACGTCTTGATAACAATAAGCCCCCTACAGATGAGAAACCGCTATATTTACTTGGGAAAGATGTTTCCGATTTTGAAAATTATGAAGTGGATGCAAGTGATATAGAAGAAGTCGAAGTCGTGTCTGAAGTAGATGAAGAGGATGATGCTATTGTCGCTAATCAGGAGACGTGGGCCGAGGTTGAAGACATTGCAGAATCCAGCAGTCACGCTAAAAGTTTTTTACAATATGTGGTAAAAGATGGAATTAAATGGTTCAAAATACCAATAGACGTACGAGCTAAATTACCAAAAGCCAATATGGAAGATGCTTTTTTGTTATTTCTCAGTCCTTTTGTCTTTAATCTTTAGACAATTGATACTTCAAGTACAAGTAACAAATTCCTAATATTCTGTCATGGGGTCCGACTAAACTACGGCTCGACTGTTACGTAATTTTACGAGACCCGTCCGTTGAAGGTTAATACGGCCATAAAACATTTTACAACCAGTTTTTTGTGTAGTTGTCGTCAATAGTATTACCATTATACTCCACAAATCTTATTTCTTACAATTTCCAACTGCATTGTAATTTTAGTTACTCGTTTAAAGAAAATAATCAATATGCCATTGCACATTAATTTACTTTCACAAGTAAATCTAAAAATCATAAACAAAGTCTTCATGTCTTAATCTATCTTTCCTTTCATAAGTTGAATTTACAAATGTTAATTAAAAAGTTTTTTAAGTAATATAAATAAAATGATCAGAAACATGCGGATATACCTAGTTAGGTATGTAGTACCCATCTTCCTGGGACTATAATAAGCAGGTAAAACCTTCCATCATAAACTGCCCCTTTTAAATAATATTCATTTTTTCTTCAGGAAGTGAAACTTTCACCACAGAGCCGGATCTAGCTCTTCTTACATTTTTAAACGTCAATATCTATTATATTAAAACTTTTACTAGGGTAATTTTTTGCCAAACGACACTGTTTAATGTGTAGTATTACCTGTTAAAAGTAATACCCCAAGAACTAGAACACCCTGTATATAACATAAAATTTAAAAATATTAAAAGTTATTGAATTTGAAAGAGAAAACTGTCTTAATCTTTCCGAATATTCGTGCCTTTGCTAACTGTTGCAGATTTGATTATTAAATTTCATGAATAATTATGCAAATCGTCCCAAGGCTGTTCTATTTTTAGAAAGTATGTTATCATGTTTTTGTTTAATTAAAGATTTCCCTTTTCAAGTATTTCATCAAATATAAGTTTATAATTTTTTTTCCAATATTTTAGATTTGCCGGCCCAAAAGCAGAACAGAAACAATAGTATTAACAACAAACAATTAATTAATTTAACGATTATTTGACCAACTTATTATAATCGTAATTTCGTAATCATCCAGTCAACTGTATCTTGAGAATTCTCCTGATCACCCACAAGATATTCAAAATCAAAATACCAAGCGAACACTTCGGTCATCATCCGAAGTTCCGGGATTCTCAAAGGAAAAATTGCCGTTTCAAGGTTTGCGATCCACTTTGTATCCCGATTTATGTAAATGTAATCGTTTGCATACGGTTTTACTTACATTATACTTATATTATATACAATTCAAAAACTACTTATGGAATAAAATCAGTAATTTCAAAACGAATGATATTTTTAAAGAATGCTAAAATACGTCGATCTTTATTTTATATTTCGATGTTTTTAAGGTGCTGTGCTTATTTATGACGTCACCTCTAGAGCTAGGATTTTTGGTTATAACAGCGAATAGTTTAGGTACCTAAAATAGGTAAAATAAAAATGTCAATAGTTGTTAAAATTAGGTAAAATAAAATTTGTATTTATTTATTTAGATATATAAACGGATAGAACCATTACAAAAGTTTAAAAATTTAATTTAGTTTTGCGTTATTTGACAATAAATAGCTAGTAAGAGTAAATATTATTAATACTCATACTTTACTAAAAACTTTTATTTGCTCTGATTATTGGCATAACATATAAAATACATTTCTAGATTTTTGGGTGTAAAGAAACTTCTTTTATCTGTTGAGATATTCTTTAGCCAGGAAAAGCTGCGCTACACTTCTACAGATGTACCCAGCAAGCAAAGGTGAGACAAAACACGTAACAGAGACCTGAATTTTAGGTGATTTTTCGTCAGTTACATCAGGTTACCAATATGGAACGTGTTATCAACGTCATATCTAAGACGTTTTTAAAACGTTATTTTCGTAACGTCGTGTAAACGTTTCCAACAGATGATTCGGTATTTGGTTTTAAATTATTATTATATTTAATTCAACAGCCCTTTTAGAGTTTTGAAAAAAGTATTACTTTTTTCTTCGCGTAATTTGGAATAAATAAATGAAAATTCAGTAGCTATATATTTTAATAATTAAGCATATGGAGCATACTCTTGAATTAAATAGATAAATCAGATGTGTGTAGAGTTTTATTTTTTGCAAATATGTATAATAATAATAATAATAATAATAATAATAATAATAATAATAATAATAATAAACGAAAAAAAAGGCAGTTTGAGTTTTAAAAACCTATAAGTCGTTATTCAGAAGTATTCGCGTATATTCAGTGTCCGGTGTCCGTTATTCAGCGGTTTCAGCAAGCATTTAGCAGGGTTTGTGGTTTCTTTTTTATTATATACAGCAGTGTACAGAATATTTAGTTTTGGGAAGTGAAAGTAAATTTAGTAGTATACAAAGTGAGTTTATTTACAATAATATTTGCGATTTTTTAAAACTTTTAAAAAATGAGTATTTATTGTGAGGTTAGGTAGGTATTGACCACGCCTAGTAAAGTTTTTCATCACTTCGTTATTACCCTTATTTGTTTCGTTTTCAAGAGTTTCGCCGCATCGAGTCTATTTAATGTGGTTCAAAAACTGTCCAAGTTCTTTTTGAAGTTTGTTTTTTTACAATGTTGCCTTTCACCAAAAAAACTGTTTGTAGGGGTCGAGTTTGAAGATGGTGCAGTTGCATTAGTGAATTAAACGTGGTTAACGCCAAGAAAAAATGAGGTGCATTGGCCCCCTTACAAAACACAATTTGAATATAATAAAGCCCTCCTTAAAGCCGGCGTCTCTATATCTTATTTTGTACATTTTCTTTCTATGTTTCTTAGATATTATATTTTATATATATGTATATGTACCTTTTACTTACTTTGTAACTTTTTTCTCAACTGTTTGTTTAGTTATTAATAAAATATATAAAGCAAATACAGTCATTTTATTTAAATGCATAACGTGTTTATTAGGTCATTTCTAAACGTAAAAATGACCCCGAGAAATGACGTTTTGTGGCTGTGACATTTTACCGTTAATACTACGTGTTTATCACGTCAATACCGGACGTAACTTACGTAAAACTACACCTATATTCGACGTAGTTATGACGGCATCTTGTTTGCTGGGTAATTGGTACAAATTGGACCAATCGACTGGTCATTTTTTTAGCAGCTTCTTGAGATTTTTAATAAATTTATAACCAGGATTTTTCTCCAACAGACAATCCAGTTTTTCTAAAGCATTTTGGGCTGCCTTTCCTCGGGCTTCTGTTATTTACAGTAGTAAATACAAAATATTTTATATACCTACAAAAAAACCCAATCTACAAAAGACACCACGTGGGTACTATTTAAATCTTGATTTAAATACCCACCCGATTTTCCGCATGCTTTATCAAATACACTTCCATCTTTTATTTCTTAATACACATCCGCATTAGTATTTCTTACCAACCATTCTTTCAGCTTCTCAGACAAATTCTTTTAGATTTCGTCATGTTTTCGCAATTTTCGCAGACAACAACGTGACGAACACGGCGAACACTTAATGATACAAGAAGGAGGTTACGTTCTAAAGTACGTTCGTTATGTTATTGTAATGTTCTTTTTATATAAAACGTTTATTTAATAATATTTATTTTCACCCAATTTATTACAATTTATTTCCCGTATTTATTTACACTAAATTATTTATTTATTTATGTACAGAAGAATTTATTTATCACTATTTAACATTTATTTCGTTCGTAACTACTAGCTGATTGACTGTAGAACTGCTTCTGCTCGGTCAACGCCGCCTTATATTCGTTTCCGCGTGGTTCTTGATGAGCCCAGAAAGTTCTCGTTCCTTCTGGAACATTCGACGGTGGAAAGTCTCCATAGTTCGAGATTTCTCCGGCACATTCGACCAGCTTGTTCGAGACTGTTCGGGACTTTTCCTAGAATATTCTAGGGGTGGCGCGTTACATTATTTTCGAAATTTCAATCTCAAACACTAAAAAAAGTAGCTAAAAACCTATTACTTAGGTGGTTTCATTAATAATTTTAGGTTTACAAAACTTAGATTCCGCAATATTAGGTCTTTTAGGTAGTATCAATGATTTTAGGTTTAAAAAAACTTAAATTAGATATTTTAGGTAATATCATATGACCGTCAGATGACTCTATTTTTAGTGAAACGGAATTATTTACGGGTCTCTTGCCTGTACCTAAAATAGGGAGAAAAGGTATTTTACCTAAGATCCTAGCTCTAGTCATCTCTTTTCGAGCTATGACGCCATATAAAGTTTTTTATAATAGAATACTATAATTTTTGTTTTATTTTTGAGTAGTGCCCTTAAAGACCTTACAGTTTTTTAGATACGAAATTTTCTTAAATAGAATTCTATATATATTTTTTAATTTTTGGGTAGTATAGCTTTTTGCGTTTTCTCGTGAGCAGTGATCTTGGTTACACAGAAACCAAAAACTACTTGAAAAATCCTTAACATTCACGTTTTATACATACGTATTTTACTTGTACTACAGATATTTGTAGAGATGTTATTGTTCCATCTGCAGTACAAATAAGATTGTATAAAATTCAAAAGACAACTAAATTAAAATGTTCAAATTGTGTACTTTTGGCAACCTGACAGCAACGAAGACGACGAATAAATTCTCTTTGAATATTGTCAATAACTTCTGGAGATATTTCTTGACGATTTAATTTAATATTGTAAAATTTCGAGGTCGCTTTTCTTCAAAATTTCATTGTGTGACCTATACCCATAATTACCTTACCGTATGTAAAAAATGTGCTCTTTTAAATTCCGTAATAAAATATAAGGATTGCCATTAAAAAATATCTATGACGTAATATCTCCTACATGACTCACCCTGTATAAATATTATCTGCTTAAAAAATGTGCATTTAAAAATAAAATTCGACGGGTCCAAGCGTTTTTCTTAAAAAATTTCGTTCCTGCTAAATTTTTAAAGACTTTATGCACTACTTTACGAAAGCATTGTATATCTAAAATTAAAAATTGTGGAATGAAATTGTGGTGAGAAATTTACCACATTTCGAGAAATTGTGTTGCTTGTGGGAAATTTGACAGGATTTTTTAAAATGTGGAAAATGCGAAAAAATTTAATTTAACTTGAACTTCCCTATTCTTAGATATTAAATACTAAGGCTGTTTTTGATTTCATAAAGAGAATTTTAAATGTGTTGTGAAATGGCGGGAATTTATATTTGTGGTAGTCCTTGCATTGGCAACACTGGCTTAGTTTATAATATTCGTGGTTTGATTTATGAAGTGCAGAAAAAAACCGCAAGTTGTGTTGTGTATTTAATAAATTCTGAACAAAATGCACAATCAAGCAATTGCCAATAAGTGTATAATTGTGTTGTAATTACCATCAAATTAATTAAACATGGATTTAAACCTGAAATCTATTGAATCAGAAATGAAAGAAAACAACGAAAACGATACAGCTTGCGTTCTTCCTAGTTATTGTGATTTAAGTGATGCATTGCAAGAGCAGTTAAAAGAACATTATCCCGACGTGCTAGAAATAATAAGCGCTTTACGTCGTTTTATAGAAAAGCAACAAATCAAAATTCGCAAATTGAGAGCAAAGCTGAAGGTAAGCACGCTTATGATAGATAACTGATAACATGTGATTACGTTACTAGCATTTGCGAGTTTCTTTTATTTTAAGTAAAAGAACTCAGAAGTCGTTCATTCATATTCTCATATCTTGAATGAGGAACTACATTATTATTTCGTTTTAACTGTTTTAGCTTCAAACATAACCTACAATATGCAGGAATGGAGTTGCAATTTATCTATTGTGCTTTGAAAACCACTAAATTATTTTTAAAACAAGTTTACTGACAGATATTATTATTATTACTGGGAAAATTGTTGTAATGTAAATTATTTGCATTCTTTTTCTCAATATGCTTTGTTGTATGTTGTTTACGATGTGATAGGCAAACTCAAGTATTTTTCTATACTACCATAGAGGAAATACTGCTGATAATGGATTGTTATATTTCCATTATTTAATTTTAGAGAAATGCTACCCAAGATGTTGCTACACAAACAGATAATTTCCCTGAGGAGACTGCAAACATATCAAAACTATTATCTGAAGACATCAAAGAAGCTGCCGAAATGGCTATGCAAAACACAGGGTTTGTCTATGAAAAAACATCTGGACTCTATTACGATTATACTTCTGGATACTATTATAATGCGGTAAGCTTAAGTTTTATTTATAGGACAATATGTTGAGCATCAAATATTTTAGGAACTTGGATTATATTACGATGGCAATACTGGAACCTACATGACCTACAATACAGAAACGCAGTCATACGATTTTCATTCTCAAGTGGATGTGGTTCCTAATAGTGCTGCACATCAAGCACAAGATGACAGTTGCACTAGAAGTAAAAGAAAAAGCAAGGACAGGGAAAATTCAAAAGTAAACTTATTCAACTGATATGTGTTAATAAGAGTATAAATAAAAGTTGATTTCAGGTAATCACTTATTGTGATCTGGACAATCTTACGCAATCATTCAATCAATTGAATATAAAACCACTTCGTAAACTTGCTCTCGGTATGTACCTTAGTGTAACAGCTCGTTCTTTCTAGGGATACAAGAGGGTACGACCAGCTGCTAGTTGTCAAACACAGTCAGATTTAGAAGAAGGGGAATGTTCTGATAGCAGTCATGAAGATGAAGTATCAGGGGATGAATCTGATGAAACTAACCATTCAGATCATGCCGGTATTTTTTAATTTTTATTTTATTTTTTGGGTGGGCACAACTTTTTGTTTTTATAGGATTTGCAAATTAATAAAATTGATATTGTTTGAATTCTTTTTTCGTAATAATGGCTGGTATAATTTCAACTGAAAAGATTATTTTTCATAGTTTTCTAAGCGGGATTAATATTTAGAGTTTATTATAATGCATAATTATTGTAACTTCTATTGTAAAAATTTGTTGTAGAAATAGCCAGAGCTTGGCCACCTTGTATGCGTATTATTGTGAAAAGTACATCTGTTAGCAAATTGAAGGAAGGCACTTTATTCATTGTAACATATGAGGGTGGTACGTTAGGACGCGAAGGAAACCATTCTATATTAATACCAGATATAAATATAAGCAAGCATCACTTGAGATTTTCTTTTGATAAGGATACTGGTCACTATCTTATAACCGATTTGGGTTCTCGAAATGGAACATTATTAAATGGTAAACGTATTTCGGCTTCCAAACAAGAAAGTGAACCAACAGAAGTAGTACATGGTAGTCATATACAAATTGGCTCTACAATTCTGTTGTGTCATATTCATCTTGGTAATGAAACTTGTGGCCATTGTGAGCCAGGCCTATTACAAACAAATAATGGTTTGTTTAAATAATTACTGTTGATGGTAAATATGTTAATTATATGTGTGTGCATTGTTATTTTTAGATGTTAAAGAAAGCACAACGAAGCTTAATAAGAATGAACGGCATAAAAATGAGTTACGTCAGTTACGAAAAAAGTTTGGGATTAATTCTTCAGAAGGCAATACACAGTTGGCTGCAGGCTATACCGATAGAGCCCAGGTTAGAAGACAAACTGTGGGAAGTCAAAATGAACATGAAAAAACTCAGGTGGCATCGGTAGATCAGTAAGTAGCACACTTGTTACATCATATTATAACACAATGAAATTATTTACAAAAATAAATTAAAGATATGCATTTACATTCATTTTCTCTCTTTATTAGATCAATAAGTTCGGATAATAAAGGATTTAAGCTTCTTTCAAAAATGGGTTGGTCAGAAGGTCAATCTCTAGGAAAAGAAGGAACTGGAGTGCTAAATCCTGTAAGTTGAAACTAGTTTTAGATTTTGAGGAAAATTTACAACTGTATCAAAATATAATAAATAAGAAATATATTGAGTATCAGGAGTGTGTTCAAAAATAGGCACTCTATTACCCTGGTGTCAACTTTCAAAAATGACGGGAGTGTAACTCTGGTAATATATTCTCACTTGTTCATAAATGTCTAGGAGCTTTAGTAAGGGTCTCTATAATTACTGCAGTCTGAACTGATGTGATGATAACATTAATGAATGGTCGTTGTGAATATTGTGAGAATAAATGAGTATTGAGGTTATGTTTATCATTTTTTGTTAAGTTGTTACAACAATAATGCCCGGTTTCTGAAACTGGTGTTATGTACCATATAGTTATCGGATACATAACTGTATGGAACCGATAAACTTCTCAAGTGTTTCTCAAAATATTGTACTGTAATTTATCGGCTTGATAACTATCAGCTTCTTAAGTAGTTACGAGAAAAACTGATAGGTGGCTACTGTACTTGCGACAAACTTCGCGTCACAGAATTAGGCGGCAACTTTTTTAAACATTCAAACATTATATGGTTGAGCGGTTTACCGTTAAGCCAAAGTGGTAAAATTCCATACTTATTATCAAGGGAACGGAACAGTTTCTGCAGTGTAACATAAAGGTTTGTTCTGTGATAAACTGATAATATATAAAATAGCAAAAATTGTTAAGAGCAGAAGTCGTAATTTTACAGAATTTGAAAAACATTTAATGTTTGAGATTGTCCGCAACAAATATCTGCACATAGTAGATAATAAAAAAACGGATGCGGTAAATATAGAACAAAAAAATGTTGCATGGGAACACATTGCAAATGAATATAATTGCCAAGCGCAAACAGGGCCAAGAAGCTCTAAACAACTGCGTGCGCTTTATGATATTTTAAAGAAAAATGCAAGAAGCAACTTAAATGAAGATAAGGTAAATATAATTAAAATTATTATGCAGCATGATAAAACACAATAAGTGAATATAGTATCTACCTATTCTAATAATAATAATGATAATATAATTACAGATACAGAAGAAAATATGGAAGAATTAGAGGAAAGCACTGTTAATAAGCCTGGGCCTTCTCAAGAGATGCAACATGAAGTGCCTTCGTCCATTCCACAGCAGAGCACATCCTCTCATGGCCAGAAGAGGAAATTATCAAAGATTCCTGAAAAAAAGAAAACCCAGTTAGAAATTCTTACAAATAGAGTTGTAAAAAGAAAAAATCTTAAGGACCAATACGATGAAGAAATACAAAAACAAAAAATGAAGATTTTGAAAATAGAGGAGGAAATCAAAAAATCTCAGTTAAAAGTAATAAAGCAAGAAATCCAAAATAATAAGGTCCTACATGAAATGGAAATTGCAATCAAACAAAAAGAGTTAGAAGCCAAATGTAACGAAATGGAGTATAAAAAACAACTGTACGAATTAGATATTAAAAGCATGCAAAGTTAAAATATGTAAATACCATAATAGTAATATTAAGTAATAAAGTAAACTTACGCAAAAACATTTTCTATTAAGGCTCTCCTAACTGCATTTCCTCATCCATTATTAACCTGCATCACTTCTTGTTCCACTTCCTCATCAACAACCACTTCTTCAAAATTATTAGTATCGTTTTCATTGATAGCTATATTATGCAGGACTGCAGTTCTACAATAATTACCAAGGTAGTATCCACTGTGGTTCTTAATTCCAAAGAGAGGCAAGCAAATCTCCTTTTCCAAACCCCAAAACATCTTTCAATGCAGTTTCGGGTTTGAATACGTGCATTATTGTAGTTTTGTTCTGCTGGTGTGGTTGGATTCAGAAGTGGAGTCATCATGTAATCTTTTAATGCATAAGCACTATCCCCTAATAATAAGCAGCCAGGGAATTCTCCTGCTTCAAACTGGGCAGACAACAATGATGCATTCCACACACTGCTGTCATTTATCGCACCTGGCCAACGAGCATCTATGTTTTTAATTTTTAAGTCTGCATCGCAAACTGCCTGGACATTTATTGAGAAATATCCCTTCCTGTTCCGAAATACTTCTTCATTTTCACTCCCTGGTGAAAGAATTCTGATGTGGCTTCCGTCAACACAACCAATAACATTGGGAAAATTTCGAATATTATAAAATTTTGTTTTGGTTGCTAATACGTCTGCTGGTGTTGCATCCATTTTAATGAAGTGTGGCCTTAAAGAAGCCAGTTGCCGAGATACCTTTTTAATAATCCTGCAAACTGTACTTTTGTGTATTCCGTAATCATCCCCAACCAGTATTTGAAAAGAGCCTAAGCATATGTAAATAAAATATTTAAGTATGTAGTAAACATTCAAACTAAAAGTAAAAATTATTTTCTAAACATTTTTACAATTTTTACATGTTAACATTGGCGTCAAGTCATTAACGACAGACTTACATTTTATATGTTTAAATATAAAAATTATAAATTTAACAAAAACCAGATATTTACCTGTAGCATAAAATCTTAATGTTACTAATATTTGATCTCCTGCCGATAAAGAATGATTACGTAAAGTCATGGGTGATAATTCCTCCTTTAAAAACCCTATGACGACTGGTGTTTTTTGGTAATCTATATTTTGTACGAAACTCCACATCAGTGTATTTATCGAAGGGGTTTGGTCGAGGCCGGAATAGTCGAGATCTTTCAATTTCAGCCACAGCATCTAAAACCTCTTCGTCGGAAGATGAAGATAAGTAATTCATTTCCAGTCTAAAAAGTCGTTAATTATCTTTAATAAGTTATGTGTATTCTGACATTACTTACACCCAATAATAATACAATCACTACACAAAAAATGTAAAAAAATCTAAAATAGTCTTTAAATATTATTTATAATTATAATTAAATTGTACAAAGTTTTAAAAAGAACACTAGAAAAACAAAAACTGTTACACACTATCCAACACTTTAATTATAACCTCCTACTAGCAAACGATAATTGAAAAAAATCCGCGCGAAACTTCGAGTGCTGTAGAATGCGCCGGCGCTACATAACTTATCGCATCAACTTGCTCCGATAACTTATGAAGCCGATATCGGTTCCATAAATACAACATAGCTTTTGAGAAACACCTTTTGGCGATTTATGGAATGCATAACTTTATCGGTTAGATAAATAGCTTTCAGAAACCGGGCATAATACAATTAAAATACAATACAATTAGAATAATGGCTGAAAACATTAATAGTACTAATTTCAGTGTAACTTGAAATACAAATTGGTTTTTTTTCTAATTTTACGTTTTGAAACTAATATATCAGCAACAGTATCAAAAAATTGTTTGCCATAGCTAATATAAATGCTACTACGCTGCCATTTCTCATGAATGTGAAAGTAAAGTCAGGTTACACGTAAATTACCCAACACCCTTTTGCGTTCATAAATAGTTGTTACTAGGGTGTCACTCTGTGTATGTACACCAGTCACGCTGCTGAAACACTACCCGGAGTGTTTGTTTTTGAATAAGCAATTGTTCTAACCAAACTCGGCACTGACTTGTTGCTTGCTAACAGTGAAAGTCATGCACTTATCACATAGTACAGCCTTGTAAAGAGGGCAATGGAGATCAAATTTTGCTAAGCTGTAATATAGCAAGAATAAAAACTGTAAACAGTATACCCAAGTCTTTGACATATTTACATATTTCTTGGCAGCATTTAAAATAAAATTTAATAAGTTGAATTTCTTCCCATTCCCTTCAGGTATAAATTATTGAAGTTTGACTATATTTAGAAAATTATGCAATGGTGTTACAAGTCAAGTAGGCATTTCCAGGAAAGAATTTCCTTTCATATTTCTTGTGATACAGTAGAAAAAATCACAAAATAAGTTTTTCTAAGTACATGCTCTCCAAAACTGTTATTTTGGAGACTGTTAACAATCTGCAAAATGCTGTTTTAAGCAGTCTAGGCCTTGACCCCTTAACATCCAACTACGTAATATTATGTTTGTTGCATACCAACGTAAAATTCCACCTCCGTAATATTACGTTCGACGAAAATTTGACATACTCTTTTCTGCTATTTATTTATTATTATGTGCTGGTATAGTGGGAATTTAGTGGAACCAATTACATTCAAGGACTACAACTGCATAAACTATTGTAGAGTTTGATGACCGGGTTAGTTGAGAACTGTAATTCGAAGTGGGTGTTACGTTTTCTACAGCACTTTGCGTTAACTTTTTCGTTCTTTTTCATTTTATAACCTCTTTCATCTAATTTGAAATTACAATTAGTTTTTGTGTATTTTCTCGAAAAGCTTATTTGACCATTGAAAATGAGTAGTTTAGAAGGAGGAAGTTCTGCTTCTCTCCTAGACAACAGCGTTTCTAATGCGAAGATATGGTGTCCCATAAGTACAACTATATCGCCACTACCTCTGCCAAGATTTCAATTTACGAATGTACCTTCCATCAGTTTCAATATAAACAACGAAGCAACAGTATTAGATTTTGTAGAATTATTTCTAGACCAAAATCTAAGAAAAATTGTACTTGATGAAACAAACAGATTTGTAGAAAACAAACGTGATTCCAAATGGATATGGTTGACAGATGATGAATTGATGGTTTTCTTTGCAACCAATATTCTAATGTTGATTATAAAGAAACCTACAATGCCTCAATATTGGAGCAAGAAAAAAATTATTATAACGTTGATATTCAAAAGAATTATCGACAGAAAACAATTTCTATTGATCAAAAAGTACATGCATTTTTATGAAGATACGAATTTTAATGCCAGTACACATCCAAATGCAAAATTATACAAAATATTGTCCATTGACTCATATCTGAATGAAAAATTCCAATCTTTATATACTCCAGACGAAGATGTAACCATCGACGAGAGCCTTATGCTTTTCAAAGGACGTCTTGGGTGGAAACAGTATATTCCACTAAAAAAAGCAAAATTTGGCATCAAATCCTACATGCTCTGTGAGTCAAAGTCGAGTTATGTATGGAACTTCGTGATTTACATGGGAAAAGGTACACAGTATGATCCAAATTATGTCAGTTACTCGTGTTCTACAAAAATTGTGACGACATTACTAAAACTCTTGTTAGGCAAAGAATATTGTCTTACAACTGATAATTTTTATATGAGTCCTGAATTGGCTGATATTCTGATTCAGCATAAAACTGGCAACTATGGAACTGTACGAGCAAATAGGAAAGACATGCCCAATGAGCTGAAGAAAAAAAATTGAAAAAGGGAGAAAAGTAATGTTTCAAAGGGACAAAGTTATCAAGTGGAAGGATAAAAAAGATATACACCTTTTGTCTACAGTCCATCCCACCCATGTCTATGAAGAAACAAAACACTCCAAATCCATGAGAAAACCTCAGATTGTAAAAGATTACAATCTGACAATGGGCGGAGTGGATATAGTCAACCAACATTTACCCTGTAATTAGAAAACGGGGTAAAAAGTATTATAAAAAAATTTTATTCCACCCTTTGGAATGCATAAGTCTTGTATAATAAAACAACCGGAAAGAGTATAACAAATTTAGACTTCCGAATGAAGCTTATTGAGGAAATAATTGAGAAATATGGACAAGATATGTTTTCACTACGTCTCGTGGAACGTCACTTTCTGGATTATGTTCCAGTCACTGGAAAGAAAGCTAATCCAACAAGACTATGTGTTGTCTGCTCAAAAACAAGAGACTCAAAAGGAAAAAAACAAGACGGGAGTTGTGTTATCAGTGTACTGAATGTGATGTTGGACTGTGTGTGGCTTCTTGTTTCAAAAAATATCACACCCTGAAGGACTTCCAATTTTTCTAAGTACAGTTTTAATGTTTATTTTGTGTTTATTATTATTTATGTATATTCTGTTTGTTCTAGTTGTACCTTATTTCATTTTTCTGATGAAATATATTCATTTGTTACGTAAATTTTGCACTAACGTAATAGTATGTAGTTGGATTTTCTATGTTCAATTTTTTATCATAAATACAAAAATACAATTTTTTTTAAAAAAATAACTTAGGATACAATTTTACAAACATATACAGTGTGTCCAAGATAAGGATGCACAGCATGGGGATCTTGCAAATGGTAAGAGATACAGGATCGGTTAAATGGGATGAAAGTTGGCTATTTATAGGACCTTTTTGTTGGCGTTTGCAAAATCTAGATATCTTTGATAGTTTCAGAGATATTTAAAAAAAAGTAGATTTCTCGATTTTCATTATTTTTTCTTTCCTTTGTTTGAAGAGATATTGGAAAACTAAAACCACTTTTCCATTACTACTTTTTGATCTCTATTAAAATACTCCAATAAAATTCCTGTACAATGTTTCAGTTTCGAGTAACCATCATCAACCTCATTTTTTTTAAATAGGGAAATGCCAACAAAAAGGTCCTATAAATAGCCAACTTTCGTCCTATTTAACCAATCCTGTTTGAATTAGAAACAATTAGAAATCATCAGTTCAACACACCAGACAGGTTTTTGGCAACACACCAGGTGTGTAATTTCTGAATACAACCTAGGTTATGTGTTGAAATGCATTGTGTCTAAGCTATGCCATACAGAAAAACCTCATAGCCTACTGGGAACTTAAATTTAATGATTGCTTGGTATTAGTAGTTCCATAATAACCCAGCATGAAATGTGCAAGCACAAAGCATTGATTGTCTGTATGCTACTCCAAGTATTAAATGGTCATCTGAAGGTACAATAGTCAATGCTAGTACAATTTTCTTAGTTTTGGAAAAGACTATGGCACAGGGTGTTGAGAAAGTGACACAATTGAATGGTAATACTAGATTATTAGACATTAAAAATATATCATAGAACTTTTGAATTGTTTGTATTTGTAATTTTCTTTGATAAAATGAAACAGTTGCTGTATGATGGTTTTTTCCTAATATGAAAAACAACTTCAATAATTTAAATTCACTATGCATATTACAGTTAATAACTGCATTAACTTCTTTTTTTATTTACTAAGATAAGCAGGAAAGCTTTTTAAATGTGCAAAATGAAATATAAAATAATTTATGAAAATTTTAGAATTTCTGAATGTTTATGTAGATTATGGATCTTTTATTTTTCATTTAAATTGATCTCAGGAAATTATTCTACAGAATTGAATTTAATGTGATCCTTGAATTTTTGACAATATAGTCCATTTTTAACATGATATTTTGATGCAGTCTCACTCACTTCTTTGTAGTTATTATTGTTTAATGGTAACACCATATATCTTTTCTCTTTACAGATAGAATTGAAAACTACAGTAGGAACAACAGGCATAGGATATACAGGTACTTCAACTGCAAGTGATAAACCTCAACACAACGCAACAAAACCTAATGTATGGGAAAAAACTCAGAAACGATATCAACAGTTGTCATCCTCACCATCAACATCCCATGAAGATTATGATTTAGAATAGTTGGTCAGTTACAGTTTATTGAAAATAGTTGGTTAAATTTTTACAAAAAGCAGTTTCACTTGCAAAATATTTATATATGAGAATCGTGTTGCCAAAATTTTTACAAAAAGTTTGTTCTATGTTATTTGTTTTAATAGTTCTTGTCTATAATCAATATTAATTCACCATACATTCAATCATTTTATGTAAATTCTAAACATTTGTGTTGTACAAGCAAAATACTTGTAATTGAATTGTAATTTTGATTGATTTTTTAAGAAAAACAAAAAAAAAAAAATGTTGCAGCTGTGCTGCATTGTATTGTGTAGTTTATTTTAATTAACTTTTTATTAAAGAACGATTGCTTCAGAAAACATGCAGAGAAGAATGTTCCTGAATTTATTTGTTTCATTGGAGCTGCCACCAGTGTCTATCACTGGTAGATGTTTAATTTCTATAAGCCTAATAAAGTTAATCTCTTATATAAGCATAAGTATACATTTTCTTACAGGGATTTCTTATAAGCTTAATGAAGCATCTATAAATCTGATTAAGCATGAGCATTATCTAAGTTTACAATAATCTTTTCTAAGCTTTCATTGATTAAGCAAAACTACAGCTGTGAAGTGATTGATATCTACTGTCCACTAACAAAAGAAGATCTGTAAGACTTAAAGTGATTAATCTCAAAAGTGCTAAATCGATTCTTAACACTGTGTTGAAGTGTTCAATAGAAACTAAGCATGGTTATTTCTAATTGTGAAATGTTGCATTTCAGCAGTCTAGCTTCATTCTTCTATTTTAAATTCTATGTTCGTCTTGAAAACAGTTTCTTCATCAGATCATTTTACCATTGGGGCGTATTTGTCTGAGGATGATCTTTGATCTTTGTGTTTTCTCCATGTTTGCAATAAAAGGATACAAAAACTTAATTTCTGTAATTCTGCCAAATCGATAGTTATCTGTAACAATCATAAAAAAATTGGGATTTTTTCTAATGGTAACTAATTTGATTACAATTCTACTTATCTACTAGTTGGAAATATGTGTAATTTTGTCTTATACCAAAAACTTTATATTGGTATTAGTTTCTTCTATTCTCATTGGCAATGCCTTCATGTTGTGGTGTTTTCTTCAAAATGCCTCTGTGATACAGTCTTGTATTGCAGATCTTTCTAGCAATTTCTTTTGACATCCAAAATGCTAAAGCATGCCTAAAAGAAAATGATTGGTTCTGTTCTCTGGTTTTTCCTTGGGTTATGAAATTAATTTGTTCTCTTTTTCAAAAAATCTCTGGAAATATACTGATTAACATTTGAATGTTTTTCCAAAGTATCTTTCATTGAAAACACATTGGTCAACCAGCTCAACACAACAAGCTCAAAACTGCTTCTCTAGTAAATGTTGAAGGCAGATACTGTGACAGTCTCTTGATTTTAACATAGTGTGTGTTCTTTGCTTTAAAGAATCTCAACATTTAATGGTTAAATATGGTGGGCGCTGGTTAAGGAACTGTGGGAAAACTATTTCATGTGCATATGCATAGTTTAAAATCCTAAAATTCTTATTGTACCATGTATGGTTGTCCCAAGAGCAACCCTACTGGAGGTTCTTTGGAAAAATGTGCTTGGAAGGGTGATTCAAAAGGTTTTAACGAGATTGGCAAACAAGTTTGAATTAATGTATCCTGTGCCTGAGACACAGTACTTCCAACAGGTGTTCCTAAATAGCCCCAGCTCCTGGGGTTTGCAATTTTCTTTGAAATTAATCGTTAACGGACAACAGACTGTAGTGATGACTCCCCTTTCGCTACTAATTGCTACTCCAGTTCAATGCTTTTCCTTTGAGTAATAATCTTTTGTGACTGAATCATGGTAAAGCCTTTTTCGTCGGCATTAACATCTTTATCACCAATTATTTTGTGTTTATTTACCGTCTATTCAGGGAGGTCAAAAAGTGATCCCTTTTCCACTATTGGATTGTTCGTCGTACTGAAGTGAGAGTGAAAGAGAGTTTTGTGTGATAGTTCGTGAAGCTGTAGAACGTACTAATTAAATTCGTTATTATGTCTAATGAATACCGTATTATCCTTGGAAGCAAAAATCGCCCAGTCAAAGCGGTAATTCTGTTACCAACCGTAGTTGGCCAAGCAAAGCTTGGAGACGGTTGCCAACCACCTTCTGTAATAGCGTCTACTAACAGAAATAAAATGCAAGTTCTGCATACTGAAACTTTTGTCTGAAACTACCTTGTTAATATCTCAAGTTACTGTTTAAAACTGCACAATTCCTGTCCTGAAGCTTGCCAAGATATTAGTTGGAGTCATGGCTTTCTCAAATGCTACACCGAAGCACCCTGAAATGTCATAAATGGACATTGGGGTTCCTGGGTGGTCTTTCATCCACTGATCCACTGAAGTATTGTAATGTGCCTCGAGAGGGCCGTAAACGGCCACATCAAGTGGCTGTAGGCGGTGGCTACAATGTGGGGGCATTATGACGATGGTCACCCCATTTTCTCGCGCCAAGTTGATGACATCCAACGAGATGTGGCTTTCATGGTTGTCCATGATTAGAAGCGTTGGGTTTTCCTTCGTAGAACAAGTCTCTAATAAAATGTTCCATAACTGAGACAAACAGACTGGAGTTCATCTAGCCACTTGGATTGGCTAAGCCGATGGTGCTTCTTCGTGCTCCTCAAAGCATGTGCTTTTTAAAGTGGACTCGAGGAAGTACCATAGCAGAGGGAAGAGCATGGCCCCGTGCACGGATAATATTGCAAGCTGTGACAAGCTGGCCTCTCTCAGCACTTAAAACTGAGCTGATTTACTTGCAGCCTTTCTCCGCAATTGCCTTGGGAGACTGAACAGTTGTAAGTCCTGTCTCGTCTAAGTTAAAGACTCTTGATCCATCTCCAAAAGAAGGATTCCTCATCATTGCCATATTGAGAATATCAAAGAAGGTGTTAACGTTGTGTTTATTGAAAGCTGTAGCTCTTGATAAGGAACAAGCATCAGCGTTTCACAAACTAAGGCGAGGATGGCGCTTCATGAATCCAAAAGTCCATTCCCTACCAGCAATTTGTTTGGAAACCCAGGCATCTGGCATTCGTAGATTACTTTTTACAGCCGTCTCATATGCCACTTTTCTTAAGCCAAAGCACATTTTTGAAGATTCCAAAATAAAATGTTCTAATTCTTTCTCCTGCACATTTGTAAACACCTGCCTGTTTCCAAAGTTCGGAGTGAACTTCATGTTGTCCCCCAGGTCTCGGTATTTTTTTTACATATCTGGCAAGTGTTTGGAAAGATAAACCAGTGACTCCTCTGACACTTTTGCCTTTTTCAACAACCTGTTTTACAGCCTCTTTCATTTGATCTTTACGGAATGTTCCTTTATCAGATTTTCTTTTTCTATTTCGAGCCATTATCTGAAAAAAATACAAAATAATTTGAAACATAATTATTAAGTGCAGTTAGCCTATATTGTTTTCATGCCAGGTTGGAGTGTATATGCAAAGAAAAACTGATTACAGACTATATGATAAGCTTACTGGTCCACCGTGAGACATGTTTCGCAGTGGACGCGCTCAGGTGTCTCTCAAGTGTCTTCACTGACAAATATTTCATTTTTCTCAGGCAAGCGTTCACCACAGTTAATTGACTAAACACTTAAATGCTTATTATAGTCGTGTCTTTCAATTGATAAAATAGTTGAGTTAATTTACTTACCAGTTTAAATGCAGTACGTAAAAAAATAGACAAAACTTACATTTCAGTCCAAAAAACATAAAAACAAGGTAAACACGCTCTGACTGCCGCTCTACAAGTCAGGCATCGCATGGTGGGGTAGTACACAAGTTTCACGCAAGGTAGCAACACCAACTTAGTTTTTAAAATAATGGAAGAAATCATTTGTCTCACAGTGGACCACCCTCCCCTACTAGGCTTATTAGGGTGATAGGTACATATTCTTTATAATCCTGTAAAGATCCTCAGCAATATACGTTACGATCTTTCTCCACTTTTCTTTGCCTTCATAAACTGCTACAGCCTTTTGCTAAAGATCTCCAAATCATCACCAAGCTTAAAAGTACTCAAACTCGGTACATTTCCTGTAATTACGTACACATTAACTGGTTGCTGGGGCGCTGCCATTTTTCAACCTCGAAACGTTGCTCTATGAATATGATAAATCGAAGATCTTTCCAATAATAAAAACAAAACTGTTGTAACCCAGGGACCAAAAATATAACTCATCATCACTATTTGTAATAACATCTAGGGTATGTGGAGGCAAAGGTCCGCATTTTGTTCTTAGAGGCTACAACTAAAAAACTGCGAACGATTAGGTCAGTTTTTTATCAGAAAGATTGCTAAGTGAAAAGTGCTAATAAGTTATCGTAATGAGAAATTACTTTTCTGAAAATGTGGCGACGCTAAATTATGCAGTGCTCTTCTTTTAAATGGAATAAAGGAAATACGATGGATAACAGCAATTTTTCGTAGAATCACTCTTACATATGTATATAACGATTTAAATTACACTGCACCTTTTAAATTAGGTAACATTTTGTTCGTATTCTTTAAGTCGGAAATTTCTTTCTAGTAACATAACATTTGTCATAGGTTACATAACAGAAAAACCAAGAAAAATGCTCTAAATGTTTACATTTAAGTACAAAAAAGAGAAACTGAAAGTAAGTAATAGAGAATTTGTATTGAATGGAGTATGATTTTATAGAATATTAGACTAAATGATTAAAATTTAATTATGCCAATCGCGGTAGCCACTCGATAATTCCGTGACTGAAACCATATATTTTGAAACACCTCTTGTAAATATTCCCAAATTAAAGCTGTATAATGCGGTGGAGCACCATTTTGCTGATATCATGTGTTACCGCCGAATAAGGTCACATTCACTTCATTTGGGAATTAAATCTTCTCGAAGTATTAAATGACTACGAAAATCGCAGTGTTTAACGCTTTTTGGAATATTCTTTGCGGGGATATCTGCATAGCAAGGTCTCCAATAACAAATCGGGAAATATTAAAGGAATTAAAGATCGAATTCATGAAGAAATTCCAAAAGTAGTCCACAGTGCTGAACAAGAATTCATCTATCTGTTGTTACGGCATTGCCAGGGTGTTCACGATCAACATTTTGGAAACTGAAACTAATTTCTTAATCGTATAAATTCACTATTTGTTTTGAGTTTCTTTGTTTTTTTGAAGAAGTACTTAAATGGTTTAAACGTTAATATTTCAAGCATTTTTTCTCAGTAGAGTTTCGGCTTCGACTGGATAACAGAAAAAATCTGGAAAAGTTCGGGAAAATGTCTAAAAGTCAGGGAATTTAATGATTTTGTCAGAAACTTCTTCTAACAGCAAAAAATACTTACGTCGTCAACAGGGCCGGCTCGAGACGTTAAGCATCTTTGGTACAATTTGAGGGTGCCATTTGCTAAGGAATGCAAAAGTAGGGTTCCCACGCAACCGGTATTCACAAGAATCTTCTATCGTGTCATTTTTTGTATCCGAACGGGGATCCACATGTTTGGTTTGAAACCCAAGAGAGGTCTTTTCCCCATGCATGTATGGGTGCTCGCGGAGGTGCAAAAACAGTTCTTGCTTAAGGGCGCTGACATGATTTGAGCCGGCCCTTATCGCCAATAAAAGCGGGACGATTCTTGAGGTGATTTTTGCTAAATTTAAATTTTTTAGAAAAAGCGATATTGGCGAAAATCATAAACCAGCAAATTGCTCTAAATTACGTAAATATAGCGAAAAAGAGGCGAACAATAGCTGTAATCTGTTTTATCTGTTAATATGTGTTGGCTTATTGGAAGAACATAATAAAAGACACTAACACAATAAGTGTCTGTAACTTACTGCTTTATTCAACTCTTCGGGCCATGCCTACCTAGAAGTAAGGGTGCGTATTTTACGCGCTAAATTCAAACCTAGAACATCTCCCTTTTTCTCTAAGTTATAAAACATACCTACTTGACCTAGGTATTATAAATCTAACTTTTGTGGAGGTTTTATAACTCTACTACTTATAGTTATAATATTACTATTATTAACAATATTGTCTTGATCTACCATATAATCAGGTATATCATTATTCAAAGAACATACATCATCATGCAAAGAAGTTAGATCAAAGTCATAATCAGGTACATTATTATTATTACTAGACATATAATGAGTTTTCTCAGTTGAATCAGCATTATAATTCTGGTTTGAGACTTGAATCAGATGAGATCTGTTTCTAACCACAATATTGTTTGTTCCAAAAACTTTTACTGTATACGATCTTGGTTGACACTTTCGCTTTTCAATAATTTCACTGTCTAACCATTTTGGTCTTTTAAAATTTTTGACTTTTATTTTATCCGCTTTTTTCAATTCTGGCAATAGCCTCATTCCTCTATCACAGTACTACTTCATCTGTTCTTGTCTTACTTCTACTTCACTTTTAATTAACGTAGTTTGTTGTAACTTGGGTTTTAATAATTTATTTCTTACTGGTAGAATAGAATTTAAACGGCGATTGTACAAAATCTGAGCAGGGCTTGGGATTTTGTTAGTTATTTGTGTTAATAAATTGCAATAAATACATGTACAGATCAGTACCATCCATTTCTTATTTTTTTTATTATGTTTTTAGTTGTTTGTACAACCCTTTCAACCTGACCGTTGCTATTTGGGTATCTCGGTCTAGATGTCATAGGATTCAATGATCAGTCTTTGGCAAATTTTTCAAAATTTTTTGCATAGTGTCGCGATCTGAGCAATCAGGTCTTTATTACCGGTTCTTTGTTGTTGTTTCCGTAGTGCATTTGGAGCACTAATTTTTTGTTTGATTTCAAGTGGTATCTAGTTCATCTTTGTTTCCGTCTATGGTTTTTGTTTCTGTGTGTTTCAACTTTGCATATCGAAGCACATCTGTCATTTTCTGCGCTTCTCTTTCGATGTCATTCGGGCCGTTGATGTTATTGTTAATTGTTATTTTTGCATATAATGTGTTTCTGAATTCGTTCCAATCTGTGTTTCTATAAGATGTAATTTTCAGTTGCCTCCTTTCTACCTACTGGTCTTTCAGTGTTATTATGATTTGATGTTAGTTTCGGTAATGGTATTGGTTGTGTGGTGTTTGTTACGTTTTTGTTAATTACCAGGTCAATGGTTGTTGGTGTGTCACTGTTTATTGTGAGATAGAGCGGACCCACTGTGGTTTTCATTACATAACTGTGTCACTTTTATATTGTTCCACCAACTCACATTTAATGTCTTCCACAGGCACATTTTCCGGAAGTTCCCGAAGCACAAACGCATGTGTTGTTTGGTTTTTGCTCTATAAGCATGAAATCCACTTTTTCATATTTTATTTCCTCTATGAAGGTTTTCCTTTCTACATTGTCTTTAAAAAATATGTTTAGTATCATTTCGCGTGTATTTCATGATGAATCCCTTCGTTGCCGTTTCACTATTAATTTTGCTAATTTGCCATGCTTAGCGGTAGTACCGTGTAGGACTACAGGGTGTGGCGGCTTCTGTCTTACCTGCACTTGTTTATTCTTTATGGAGTCTGTCTCCATATCATTCTCACTTTCTGCATGGCTTTAGTCTACTTTTTTTTCGCTTAGCACTTTGTAGCGATTCCTCGTTTTCACTGGTTTGTATTTCATTTTTTTGTCGTTTCCCGCTAGTTGTTTCTCGCTTTTCCTTTTCTTTGTTTTCGCTGGGGTGTATATTAAGTTACCTACTTCGTATATACTTTTATCACGGTTGATCTCTTCCAAATTCTCTTTGTCCCCTCATGTACAAGTGTTATTCCTGGCGCATTATGTATCTTGTGCATCGCGCATTGAAGTCTCACATTCGCTGACCACTTTTGTCACCTTCTTTATACGTTTTCAGTTAATAACGCTGTATACAAGACAAAGTATACCTTTCAATATAAAACAGTTAAAAAACCCTTTAAAAATAACTGGCCATGGTCTCCACTGATAACCACAAAACTCTCTATATGTAGTTCCAGAGCTTAAACCTTCTCGACCACACTTCTCGGAAGCCGATTAGCGACTCGGACGAGAACTGGTGCTTTCAATATGGTATGGCCGTTACCTTTGAATTTTGTTTGCACTGCGGTTTTCTCCTTCGAGCACAATCACAACAACTTCTATCTATATAATTCAAATCGAAACCTGCCATCCACTTGGTTACATTCTCGAAGTTCTTAACGCACGTTTAACTTTCTTCCTGCTTTAATATTTGGCCGCAAACGAAACGCTAACAGCTTGTTGCTAGCGTACTGTTTTTGGACATCAGAGCTTATAACTGTTTAAGTGCTACTGTTGCTTTTTTCAGCGTTTTCGTTATGTGAGAACGGCAGGTTAATCTGCTGTTTAGTATTAGTCCTAGGTATTTAGTTTCATCTTGGGCTGTTAATTGTTGTTGGTAGAAAGTTTTTGTTTGTAAATTTCTTTGTGAATGTAATTGTTTCAGTCTTGTCCGCGTTTATTTGTATTTTCCATAAGTCGAAGTGTTTTTCTGTAATGCGTAGATGCATTTGTACTTTTTTATGCGCCGTAATAGCTGCGAAAGAGTGGGCGTAAATTGCGGTATCGTCAGCGAAAAGCGCAAGGCCGGTGGTAGGATGATGCGGAATATCATTGAAATAATGAGTAAATAGGGGGGGACACCGGCTCTAATCTGTCTGGTTGTTGACGTCTCTTCGTTAATACTTACGTGTTCGGTTAGTTAAATAAAAGTTTACGAGTCTGGTCAAAGGTTTGGGGAATTTTGTCGAATCAATCAAAATGCCACCGTAGGTGGCTGCCATTTAGGAAACTTAATTCCTGTATAGCTGCCGGGGAATTTTGTAATTATCATTTTGTATATCAGTCCCGTGGTCTATACCTTGTCAAATGATTTTTGAATGTCCAGTAATGTCATTGCGGTAAGATTATTTTCATTAAAATTAACTCTAATGTCTGTCGATATTCGTGCCACTTGTAGAGTCGTTTTGTGTCTAATATCTGTCGGTGTAATTAATATTTGTTTGATTAGGTCATTGTGGTCGTTGTTACTTGGGTATTTTTCTGCTATTTGTTCTATGTCTTGCTGTGCTGCTGTCGGGGTTAATGTGCCCATTCTCGAATGTTGTTGCTATCAATTCTACCTTTTCGCGATTGGAAAGTGCGGTAGTGTTATTTT
Organism: Ignelater luminosus; assembly: GCA_011009095.1. Classification (NCBI taxonomy): domain Eukaryota; kingdom Metazoa; phylum Arthropoda; class Insecta; order Coleoptera; family Elateridae; genus Ignelater; species Ignelater luminosus. The sequence goes on along the minus strand of VTPC01090650.1, from coordinate 144,857 downwards.
TCTTTAGGGTAGGTATGGTCTGTCTTACTTTTTTCATGGCCTTGTTAACTACCAAAGCGAATTGTCTTTGCTTGTGAATTTCTGTAGTCTTTCCGTCCATTTTGAGTTACGGTAAGTCCACAGTCGTTGTTTGACTTGCCTAGTTAAAACATCTATGTTTCTTTGGAATGTCTCCGAATCTGCATTTTGGTAGTCTAGTATTAATCTGTCTGTGGTCTTGTTGTGTACACCCTGTCTCATTTTTATAATTCCAATGCATTTCGAATTTCTAGGGTTTTAATTGGCTGCACTGTTATACCCCAAACTTATTTATGTTGGAGTCACTACTTCTAGTTACAAATTTCTCACTAGAAAACTCTGTCAAACAAGTGTCATATAAGCAGCATATAAGTTATGTTAAAATGCAATAATTTTCTTTTTATATGCAATCATTTTTATTGCAATTCATACTGAAGTAATGAATACGAAAAATAAGTCTCTATTCCAAATAATGAACAAATAGCAAAGGTAACTTTACAATATGAGAACGTTTTTGAATGAAAAAAGAATTACAAATTTAGTTTAGTTAGATTTAGATGAAACATATTGGTTAAACATATGACAAATTAATTAACAGCAAACCAAAGAACAATAATAATCTAATGGGACTAGCACAATAAGCTGACAGGCTGCAGTGCACTGGAAATTGGATAGCTTCCAGGAAGACAAAAAATTAAAATAGATCCTGACATCAACTTGAGCTGGCATATAAGGAAGAAGATTGTGGTTTATCACCGGCCATGTCTTCATCAGAATCTGCAATGGAAGTACTTTGCTCATCGGAATCTTCCGTCAATGAAATTATTATAGGAAGGATATTTGTAAATGGAGTATTGCCC
>VTPC01090650.1:47241-124659 GCA_011009095.1 Ignelater luminosus | reverse complement strand
ATTAAATTAACCTACACTAATTATTAAATTAACTTACGCAATCAAAATAGGTTGTATTAGTCACGGAGAGATATATTTGTACTTCTCTCGTGAGCGAAAGCTTATCCATATTTATTTTTTACATAAAATCAATTATTAGTCATTATTATTAAGTTATTACTTATCACAAAATTAGCCGAGATTTCCTTATTATAAAAAATGTCTAGTTACTTACTATGTAGGTACTACATACTAAGTATACTAAGTATTAATTTCTTACCTTGCAGCTTCTTTTCCTTGTTTTTCGTCATACAAGATATTTCTAAAACCAAAACAACAAAATAGTTTGCGAGGTACATGTTTAGAAAAGTGTGTCATCTCATTCGAAACATAGATTCCTGATAATGAAAAAAATAGTAAAATGCTGTAGTATTAAACAGGAAAAGGCTTCGTATAAGTAACGGACTTGATTAGGAAAATAAGGCATTTTAAATGATGCTCTAACTTCACAGGATTCTGAAAAGTTTGATTTTACTCGGAAATAGTACATCTTATCCGAAAATGATATGAGTAACCTAACGTTTTTTGCGAGTAGATTTTAAAAGAACGGCTTTATTAAACTATAGGGTATAGAAAGTCTTTACTGACTGAATAATTAATTAAAAGCAATTTTCCAAGCTTTCCGATTATTGCCCTTTACAGTCCGTTATTTCAAGGTTATTACTAGGTAATTTTTAAATATTCTCTTAGATCATCATAAATATATAAATTTCCTAGTCAGCAGCTCTAGGAAGCTATTCTTTCATTATTTCATTAGTTTGATTTGATTTCTCCAATACCAACTAAAGCTTGATAGACAGTTGTATAGTCGCTTTCAATGCTTATGTTTAATTGATTTGTATTCATTTGTTTGACATACAAAATTTACTAAAATTTTGGTTATAGCAGCAAAAGGTATGTATTAGTTCTTGTAAGACTGAGCACTCACGCATTGATCAAGCAAGCAATATGTGATATGCACATGAATATCTCCCACAAAAAAAAGTACATCCGTATTTCGAGTAACCAACATTAAGTTCCTCCTTGCAGTCTGTTCTTATTAAGATTTCCTGCGATTTTGCTTAGTAGTACCTAGTATAGTTCAGCATCCCATTAGAGTAGACCAAAACTGTAAAAACTTTTAGTTTATTGGTCCGATTTTCTTGAACTGATTCGTTTCAACTTCAAACGAAAACTAAACAAGATCGAATAACACTTATACTTGAGATTTGGTATATTCTTCACACTGCTGCCGGAATGGCACCTTAAAATCAAGAAACATGCATAACCTTCCAGTTGTTAGATTTCGACCTTAGCAGAAACATTTCAGAGTCTGAGCAAAATAAATCAATAAGATGCTGCCCTGTCGGGTTATCCCAAGGCATTTCTCGAGGTATTGATAAGAATAATATTAAGGCTGGGGTGAGACCGCCAGGATGATGCAGAAAATGTGACCCAGTTCGCTTTAAAATACCTCGAAATTAGTAATTTCTAAGTGTCAACATTATTTTTCGTCTCTTAGCAAAGAGATAGGGATAAAGAGTTCTACTATTCTTGATCATTCTCTTGGGTGGTATATTTCTCTATGGTATTTAATACTCACCACCAGGTGCAGTGTACATGAGTATAATAAAAATTCACGCCAGGATATGATAGGTACACAGCACCACTTGGCACATCAGCCCTACAGTATAAGACTACTCATGAAATAAACAATCTCAAGAATCATTTTTGGTATTTGGAGAAAGTTACTACTCTTTCCGTTTTTGATGAGGAAGTATTGGCGACAGTGAAGAGAGGAATGGAAAAGGCTATGTGTACCCAAGAAAAGAAGAGAACCAATTACAAGCACCGCTCCTGACTGTTGAAGGAGGTAGAAAAAAAGCGTCGTATGACAAAGACATATTAATACGGGCTTTGAAAACTTTTTATTTATCTACAAAATTTACGCAAATAGTAATAGTTTATTAAGGTGCTTTCATAAGAACTTCTTTTGAGTTTCTCAGAAAATAGTACCGATTGTTTTCTTCGTTTTCTAGTTTTTGATTTATTTGAAGTCTGGCGCTTGACACTTGTATAGCTTGTGTTACAGGCAACTACCCAAAGTTACCTATAACTGAAAAATTGTAGCCATTCTTGCACAATTTAGTTTATTTTGCCACAAACCAGTTAGCTAATTTTGTTTGAAAGGTATACAGTTCTGGAGAAAGCCTTAACATCTCTCATTTTGTCAGATTCTGGAATTTCTTGCCACCTGATAGATCTCCGAAAAGTTTAGCAACTTTTACAATCGACTTTTTTTAATTTAAATACTTTTAAGCTTTAACTGTTATCATTTCTTATTTGCTATCACTTAGAATATCTCTAAACCTGAGTCCGAGATTTTAGACTGCTTTTAACAATCGGTTTTTTTCTTCCTAGAAAATGAATACCAATGGAGATTTACAATTAATGATAATTAAAACTATATTAATAAATAAAGTACTTACATTTGGTAATTTTCTGGCTTTTTTGTATGCTTTAGCCTACAACTCTTCAATCCTAAAGATTTGACATTTACAAATCGAAAACTGAATTTCGTCTTTTGTTTTAAAATCGCACTTTTCACTACCATATGCTAACTCTTTGAAGGTACCTTTAGAATTCTCCTACAAAATCGCAAATCATGTTTAACGAGCTTCAATAGGAGTCGTTACTGAATTTGCGAAGTCTGTCTGTTCGCATTTTTTGAAATTCTGAAATTTTGACTTCAGATTTGGATTCTACGCCAAAAACTAAAGACGACGTGGTGTCTTCGTTTTTTGATATTTTTTCGGGAACATGGTCAAAATGGCCGCCGAAATTTGAAAATCTTTTCAAACTGTTGCTGGAATTCAGTAACAAAACGGAGTTCGTTGTAGTTATGCTTTGCACTCCCAGATGTTTTTATATGAACTTTTCGTATATATACTTTAGTTTACACATGGCGATAAGTTACAAAATCGCACCTAGTGCATCTGTTTCATAGCTACATCATCACATAATGCTAATGCCTACTACAAAATTTTGCTTTAAAGTAATTTCTCGATTAAAAATAATTTCCTAATTACTTTAATACTTCTTTCAAGAGCTTTTATATCTTTGTTTATTGTGATGGAGTTGTTTTCGCAATCTATTGTGTTATATTCTTCTAGTAGGTTCATACTTAAAATCTTGAACCAGCAGAAACTATACAATATCTATGGTACTATTTCCAGTTTTGATTTAGTCATTTACAGCTTTATTAAAGATTGCTAGTTTCTTGTTATTGGCCGTGATAAATGTAACTTGCTTGATCTGCATGAGGCTATTTTTGGATATTTCCAAGATTTTATCCAGCTTATTTTTATACAAAGGGCTTTTTCCGCGCCATGATCATCGAAGCTGTTTACTTTTGTTACTTATGTAAAGTTCATAAAGGGCAAAGCTTGGATGAAATAAATTTTACAAAAAATGTAGTTTTGCTTCCTGTCTTTTTTTATTTTCTGAATGCTTCTCTTTGTTGTGCGCTTTGGAGTTTTCTAGTTCTATTGCCCCCCCCCCTCAGGAAATAAAGATATTTCGGTATATTTCTTTGCAGTATCTGCTCATTCCTAGTGAGATTTGTGTTTCATTTTTCATTTTGACCCGTTCCTTGTCGGATATTGTTTTGGTTACTCCTTTCTTGTTTGTTTTGTGTTTGTTGTGTTTTATTGTTTTGTTGCTTTCTTATACACTGCTCCAAGAAATTAACGCACCACTATAAAATATCAATAAAACTTTAGTAAGAGAAATTGAATATTTTTATTGAGTAATTTACAGTTAGTAACAACTACGTTGCTGTCCAATAAACCGGTAGGAGATAACAAAAATCAAATTTTGAAAATTAAATAAATTCTTTTGTTTAAACTGATTAATATTCAATATTTCCACCGCTGCTTCTAATGACAGCCTGGCAGCGACGACCATACCGAGTATAAGCTATTTTATGTCATTTTGGTCAAGACTATTCCCCATATTTCCACCAGCCGCCGTCCCACCTCCTCTAGGTTAACAGGAGGATTTGGACAACTCCTTAACTACCTGCCAAGCATATTCTATATGTGCTCAATAGGATTGAGGTCAGGGCTACGTGCTGGCCACTTTATAACTTGAATTTGAACTTGTTGTAGATAATCTCTGACTACTACTTTGACCAATATAGGGTCCAAATGGCATCACATGGTCTTCAAGAATGTTCACTATGTAACTTTCCGCGTTGAGGTTTCCAATATTTAAGACCACTAAGTCCGTGCGGCCGGTTAAAGAAATCCCTTCCCAAACCATGACCGAACTGCACCAAATAAGGTGGTATTTATTACATTACACTGCGCATATTGTTCATTTGGTCCGTGATATGTGCAAACGCGTCTATCACAATTATACAGACAAAATCTGAATTTGTCTGAAAACAGTGCACGTCTCCAATCAACTTCCAACCAATATACGTGCTCCCTAGCGAAATCTAAACGAGCTTTACGATGAGCTGCAGTTAAGAGAATTCGAGGTCTCAAATTAACCTCACGGAGACGTTGGCGAACAGTTTCTGTGCTGATTTGGATTTCATGCACATGTTGAAACTGAGCCTGTAAGCTGCGAGAAGTAAAAAACGTTGCCTTAGAGCGAAAAAGGCTTAAAAAACGATCTTGCACAAATGTTGTCGCCAGATTTCTGTCAGCACCTGGTCTTCTCAAGTGGCTTTCAGTCTCCCTGAATCTCTAAAGCATTCGAGACACTGAAGTGTGAGCCACAGCAAACCTCTCTGCGATTCTGCGGTAACTTTACCCTTCTTTCACGAACACAACTGCTTTAACACATTCATCCCGTTTTAAATTCCTTGAATCACGAGGCAAGATAATGAAAGAGAGAACTGATCACAAAATTAACAATATTACGCGAATCAACCAGCAGTAACTTAAAATGAGTAGAAATTTTTAATTCTAGAATTTTGTATCTTTCGGAAACAAATTTGATAAGACAACAAAACAGCTGCAGTCAAGACGTATCCATGGTTTTTAAACAATATACTTTTAGAGTAACATACGATACTCCAATAATCGTTCACAACTGTGAAAAATTTTTAAATTTTCTAAGTGGTGCGTGAATTTCTTGGAGCAGTGTAGTTGTTATGCCTATTGTTTTCAGAGCCATTTTGTGTATTTGGACAAGTTTGACGTTTTTGGTAAGATATCTGAGGATTGCGAGAAACTCATTATAGGCCCTGACTTTGTCTTTTTACATCTCTAACAGAGGTTTCAAAATGATAAAGCAACTGTTTGATTATCACATTTTCTTCCATAATGGTAATTCAACTTTTGAAGCTATTTATTAATAGCATATTTCTCTCTGGTGTGGACATAACTTGCTTCATACGTACTATTCCAAAAACCAGTAGTAACGTTTTGTTGTTCAGCTTTGCCCCAAAAGTGTTTGAGAAACAATCTTCCAGGGTCTTCAAGATAATGGATAGATTGCAAACCGTGATTTTAAAATCGTTCTGAGGCATACGTCAGCTCGTAGTCGTCATTGTAGGCCTTTCTCATTTGTATATTCGTGTTGTCAAAATGTGCCTTAAGGTTTTAGATGAATGTTTTGGGATAGAGCTTGGTCTGAAGTAGTGTAAATTATTGGTATTATGGGAGTAGCAGCCGTACTGCTTCTGCTACTTAGTGTTTTGAAGATCGCAATCGAGTTAAATTACTTTGGGTTCCGTTATATTAGACTGCCTTTTATAAACTTAGATTAGATCTTTTTTAATGGTTAGTTTTGATCAAATCAAGCAGCTGACTTATCTAGCTAAGCTTAGATTTAGTTAAAATGAATTAGGTTTGTTTACTTTAAATTTTCAAATAACTAATTTAACTTGGGTTAGGTCAGTAACCTGCTGTATTCAGACATTAAAGAGAAGACTAATGGATTTTACAAAGAAGTGACGAATTTTTTGTGGCGTGCTCGCTTGAGGAATTCTGTTTAATGTTTATTTTAATATTTAACTCGTACCTGTAGTTTCATGGTTTAAAGAAAAACCATTTGTAATGCAAATCGCATTAGGGATTAAGAAATTTCCAAATTCTTGGTGTAAAACTTAACAAACTTATATAAACTTTTAAAAGGCATGATTCGTTTATTATAACATTTAATTAAATGGGTGGCAACTTTTGTTTGGTGAAAATTCGAAGGACTTTCTAACGTCTGGCACTCGTTTCTGCATACTATCAGAAAATCCCGTCCGTGCAGGAAGTTATAAAACTAATTTGCTGTAAGGTTAAAATTTGTTGCAGTAATAACAATTCCGCATGTTTAGTTATGTTCAACATTCTTTAAATGGAAGTAATTATTATTTCAGTGCACTCTGGATCGCTATTTTTATTTTGTTTCCTATAGAGCTAGATAACAACCGAAAAGGATGTTTAGCTTTGGAATTATTTTAAAAGTAGGAAATTTTAAAATGTCTATTGTTTTTAGGATAAAGTTAGATTTCGATAACGTAACTTTTCATTATTTGAAAATTACTTTGTATGTCACAAGTTGTTTTAATAGAAATATCGGATAGTTTTTGTTACTTGCTTGTACTATCGGATCATAGTTATATCAAATGATTTTGACATAACACAGTGGTATTTCCGTAATCTGGATTAATTAAAATCGCGAACCGAAGTATCGAAATATCCAGTTTATTGAAACTTAAATAAAATACATAAAAATATCGCTATTGAAGACGACAAGAGAAACCATAAATCTTAATTTAAAAATATAATTAAGTACATCTTAGGGTTAATAATTTTCCGGAAACGTCTTTGTTTAAGTTATGGGCCAAGTGAGCTATTTCTTGAAGTGATAACGTTTACTGCTTTCTTCGTTACATTTTGCAACTATTAAGATTCGAATGAACTGTCTTTTGAATACCTATGTTTTCTTTATTCCCATCAGTTCTTTCGTTAATGCTCTTTTTTGGGTTTGTTCTTTATAGCATATTAGAGGACATGCACTTTAAAATCTTGATATTGTGCTGTCAGGGCCTACTGCATCAATGAATCGTGATAAATTGTCTAAACATGTTCAATTATTGTCTTCGCAGTTTTATTTTGCCGAAGATTTTTTACTGTTAGTGTTTTTAAAGCATTGATAAACTATACAGTATGTAATTTGCTATCTCATGCTCGTAACTGGCAAAAGAGACTTTCCATGGGATCTTGATTAAAAGCTCGTGTCACTCTCGGTTATCCCTACCAGGGTATCCAAATACTAATTGTTCCATGGCAGGCAGCTATGAATGATACCGTCTCTCTTAAATTGTTTTTGGTCGTTGCATTACATTACTGGTCGTCTATACATATCAAACATCAAATGAGAGCTACATCAGATACGAAAGTTTATCTCACGGCTGATAAGATTATCGGGTGCGCTCTTGCCATGTATTAAAACTTCGGATTGAAATGTGATCTTGCAGTGTGTCTTGGCTCTCTCTCACATACACAATACACACAATCAGTGATATCCATAAACACGCACGGGCGCCGTGCAATCATGTACAAGCGGAGCCTGCAATGGTGACATCAATTTCCTCATTCCTCTGTGTTCCTATCCACTCTTATCATAAGCAGTACCATGCTTTACAAAATGCACGTTGGTTTAACCTAGTAATATCGTTATGATGCTGGATCTTGATATCTTAATATAATACAGTGTAGATAGTGTTGCGACAAATTTCCATTTATGATTTTAAGGTCATTCATCAAGGGCCAATCATTCATAGATACTTTGTAAATGACTCACTGACAAACCGTCAGCTTCGCGTCATGTAAAGAGGAACTTCTATTGTCATTTTTATCGTCGGTGTTCTCATCCTCATTTCTGGATGCACTTTTTGTGCAAACCCCAAAACACGGAGCTCATCCAATGATAAATATTCCCCAATTTTTCTCCGGCTGTTGAGATACTTCTACTGTCTGCCTTTTAAGAAATGAATATGCTCATGTCTTTCCTTAACCTTTCGTTGAGTTTCAAAATGTTCAAGACTAGTTTCTTGTTTCGGAACACTGACGACGCATCACAGCGAATCATTGCGTGGTAAAACAGAATACTGTGCTTCGTATCTCCGTTGTAAACTTGGATATTAGAAATCGAAAAGATCTTCCTGATGGAGGATACAGTATTCTAATCGCAAATTGTACCTTAGTCCAAACCACAAGCATTGGTAACTGCAAATACTTTCCCCAATTCTGTAACTCAAAGTGAATATTTTATTTTCTGGGTTTTCTAAGAGAAAAATCTAATATTTAACTAAAATAAAGCTGTTAGAAACTTGGTATCTGTAGTGATTTGTATGGTAGGTAGAATAAATACCTTTATTTAGCACAAAAATTTTCGAAGATTTGCTGAGTATTTAGTTACCTACAGTTCTTTCCCGAGTTAATCTAAGATGATGACCAATAAATTAATTTCGGAACCTTTGGTCTGCCATGCAACCTTACACATACAATACTTAAAGATGGTGTACAAACACATCTAATAAAATATAGAAGCAACTGCAGTGATTTGGGTTGAAATGGGTTGCCTACTTAATGTTATTCATCAGATTTCGGAGGAGGAGTGAAGTTATCATTATGACAGTTATTTCTATATACTTAGGATTTGATAAGCATGTAATTGTTTTAGAAGCATTCAAGAATAAATATCCATTCAAGTCGATGAAGAATCATGATAAATGCTATGGCTATTTATTGGCAGTAACTAGCATTTATGCCAAATTTGGATAGTAACTTACACATTGTTCTACCGTAGTTTTCTGTGACTTTTTTATTGCTGTAATTCTCTTGAGCTTTCAATACACTTCTATCGTGTTTTGTACACCTGGTTCCATCTTGAACTCTTTGAGCACCTCGACATACACTCTTTCTACTTACTATTTTAAATATTTGCAATTCAACAACTACTGTTAATTGATAAATTCGGGTGGTTACCTAAAAACTGAATAACAAATTGTTGCAGATCAACTTGTTTTATATTTCTCCATTTTATAAATATAAAGCACTCCGTTTAATTAATTACGACAGTTATATTGCTCGCTTATGAAGTTATGTACGTTTTCTAGGAAATGTGATCTAAACTTTTAAAAAATTATCAGCGGTTAAACGGTGTGTGAACAAACCTTAGATATACGAGGGCTGTTTGACGGAAGCGTGACTTTCCGCTAGATGGCGCTGATATCGGTAAATCGAAAACATTAGCATATACGTCAGTCTTTTAGAGGCTTAACCTCCAAATTTCATGTCAATCTGTGAAATAGTATACATTTGGCAGTCATAGAAATCAATCAAGTTTGTGCAATTTTGTAAATATGGAAAAACGTGAATTTCGTGTTTTAATTAAACATTATTTTTTACGTGGAAAAACAGTGAAAGAAACTGAGGAGAAATTACGGAAATATTACGGTGAATCTGCTCCATCGCATGGAATGGTTTCCAAGTGGTTTAATTCATTTAAAACTGGCCGTATGAGCACTGACGATGGTGAACGCCCCGGGCCCTTACAAACGGTCACTACTAAGGAAATCGTTGACAAAATCCATAATATGGTAATGGCTGATCGACGTTTGAAAGTGCGCGAGATAGTTGATGCTGTTGGCATCTCAATCGAACGGGTGCATAATATTTTACACGAACATTTGCATATGAAAAAGGTATCGGCAAGATGGGTGCCGCGATTACTCAGTGGACCAAATGAGAATTCGTGTTCAACTTTCAAATCAATGTTTGGTCATGTTACAACGTAATCCAGTTGAGTTTTTTCGCTGATATGTGACTGTTGGTATATATGTCTGTACCCCTGAGACAAAGGAACAGTCGAAACAATGGATTTCACCAGACGAACGTGCACCAAAGAAGACTAAAATTGGTCACTCGGCTACTAAGGTCATGGCGACTATTTTTTGGGATTCTAAAGGCATAATCCATATTGACTATTTGGAAAGGGGTAAAACAATAACTGGCCAATATTATGCTGATTTATTAACCCGTTTTGATGTTATCTTAAAGAAAAAACGCCCACATTTGGCACGTAAGAAAGTGCTCTTTCATTACGACAACGCCCCATCTCATTCATCTGCAATTGCAACCGCTAAATTGGTACAATTACGCTACGAACTGCTTCCCCATCCACCATACTCACCGGATCTGGCCCCAAGAGACTTTTTTTATTTCCGAATTTGAAAAAATCTCTCGCAGGAAAAAAATTCGCATCAAATGAAGAGGTTATTGCTGCAACGCAGGCCTATTTTGACGAGTTGCCAAAAGAACATTTCTCAGAAGGCTTAAAGAAATTGGAAAGTCGTTGGACTAAGTGTGTAGTACTTGAAGGGAACTATGTTGAAAAATAATAAAAAAAATCTAGGGTAGACCTGTTCTTTATTGAAATGTCACACTTCCGTCAAACAGCCCTCGTAAATGTACAGAAAGTTTATTGTTTGTAGAAAATAAACTATTTCGAACAATGTTTGCAATACCTGCTTCAAAAAACTGAAAGCGATAGATATAGTGTTTGAATTTTGCGGGGTTTGGCAGTTTGGGCAGTTTCTGTGCCTTTGGATGCTATGGTACATAGTTGAAAATTACTTCAAATGATGTTCCTTTCATTTCTTTTTCATCGGAACCTTATGTATGTCATACAGGTCTAATCGTTCTGTCGGCGTCGTAAGGACAACTTCGGTGCTGTTCTGTGATTCTCTGGCGCTTCCGGCGTTCAAGGACCTGGAATTCCAGGAAGCCCGACCATCGGGGGTGGCGATATGAAAGCTTTGCGTACATTATTCCAGTTCTCTCTTACTTTTCTTATGGTTTGCCCCAATTTTTGTCTAAAATAACTGAACTACTTGAATAATAGGTGATCCTTTTATTTATTTGTCATCTTAATATGGATCTTGACTGGGTTTTTGGTTAAATGTCCATAGCCGTTTATTTGTTGACTTTAGTTTCTGGACGCACATTCATATCTTTGCTTACTTAATTTATTATCGAAGCCGTTTGTCGACAGTCCCAGCTGTGATTCCGTTCGGAACTTTCCAGTTTTTGCAGAACCCCCTTCTCACCAATGAAACCTTCCTGGAGTCTCCGAAGATAGCAGTACCACTTTAGTTTAATAATGAATTTCTAGGAATACCTCTTCTACATAAAGGGAATTTATTGTTTATTTGAATTCACGTATGGCTAGTTTATCGAGGGCAAAATCTGCTTCATATTTAATGACATATGCTGCAGGACTAGTTCCTTTAAGAACGTTGTTGTTAACGTACCTGATGTTCTTAGTCAGAAGTCGCATACACCGCAGTAATCCAGTCCAAGTCCACCGTTTGAAATACGTGTCAAAGTTGAATTTAAAATTTCTTATTCTTTCAATATTTCAAGAACAAGGTAAGATATCGGAATGAAATTTTCTAAATGCCTGTTACTCCAAGATATCTAGTAGTGTAAATAGTTTTGTATTTGGCATCCTTACCAGAGGCAGGGAAATAGGAAGGGGTTAGTTTATTACCCCAAAGAAAATTGTTACGTCGCTAAAAAGTTGAAGAATTTCTCTATTTTTGAAATTAGCAGTCGATTTAGCAAAACATGTTCTAGCTTGTTTTCCTGTAGAATGTGTAATTTTTTGGTAAAATTGAATTTTTCAAAATCTTATTATAAGGTCATACATGTCAAAAACAGCATACAATTATTCGCATCGCATTCCTCGTCAGAAATGAAGCCAGACAACTTTTTTCTCTATATTTTCTAAGGTTTTTATTCCTTTCCTCTTGGACTTCTTTGGATAGCTGTCCATAACTTAATATCTTACGTACAGATACTGGCGTATAAAACTAATCCTATTCCTGCACAAACAGTTCATCAGTGTTTAAAGCATAAACTTTGAAACTTTGGTGTTGATTCATTCTGCCGAAGAAATTGTTAGAATGTTTGAGAATCTATATATGATTTCTTCTGCAATTCTGGTTATTCCTGCAGAAACCCGTGGTTGTCTAGAAAATGTACGAACTGTGTTTTCATCATTGCTCGTTCCTCTTCCTGTTTGGGCATGTTGATAATCAAGTCTAAACGTCTCCTAAACTCAGTTTATACTTTTTCTTCCAGTTTTCCATCATAAGCTTTTCATCCATTCTTGCTTATTATTTCTTAATATATATGCTTTGGGTAAGAGACATTCCATCATACGAATCGAAGCATGTAATTTTCTTCATTCATATCTAAATCAACTAAAGTCTTCAATATGATTCGTTTGAGATCGTCAAACACCGCAGATAGAACAAGTCTGAGAAGATGCATTTGTAACTGCATTTTTTATCTTCCTGTTTATCATTGTTTTTACACTAAACTCTTATTGGAAGCACCTTGTTCTAACAATTGATTTTATCAATATGCCCCTTTACCTTCTGAATAACATCAGAAGATCCTTTCGCGAATGTAAATTTTATGAGTCTGCTGTATCTGGTAGAAGGCAGGCGCTTGCTTTGCCATCTAATTTATTTTTATATTTCATACAAAATATATATACTGGAACTAATGAAGACATAAAACTACTTTCATGAAAATACTCTTTACTTGTTGCTGGTAATAGGCTTGTCAAAATGAAGTGAGTTTTACCTCTCTTCTGGCGTAGTAATTACATCGGCCACTTCGTCTGTGGCTTCCAGGCTTCCAGTTTTTTGCTGGTTCAATCATGGATGTAATACGCCCATTTTTTGAATATGGCTTTGTGACTTTGCATGTCTCTGCAAGTCGTTGTAGTGCGTTCGAAGCGACGTTTTGCAAACTTTGAACCATGCTCCATTGTTTTGGTCAGCATCGGCTACGGTTAACCAACCTAAAATTTATTGACAACAAACTGTTAAAATTTTTATTTATCATTCTTTTATCTGGCAATAAACGCACAGAAACAAATTTTACAATTTATTTAGACTTTCATAAATGTAAATAATAGTTAAATACGTTTTTAGGTTAGGAATATATGTGTTTACCTTTAGCCCAGTTTTCCTTCTTCCAATCTTTCTTGTATCCTCTTTTGGCTATCTTCGGCATTTTTATTGAAAAAGTATCAATCAAAATTTTAAGTTACAACGAACCCGCCGAAACATTTAAGATGTAACATCACCGCGATGCATCCATTAGAAGACGTTAATCTAATATGAGCAACCAACAACATCACGTCGAATACCGGTTTGAATTGCACATATGTTAAGATTTCCAGTAGAACTTGTATTCCTGAGATGCAATAAAAGTAATAATAGTTATATTTTAAAGTCAAACAGATTTATGTAAAGAATTTTTAAGCGCAAAAGAATGCTCCAAGCGTCAACAAAAACTTTTGTGCGCCATGATTATCCCGCAAAACGCCAATTTGGCGGAAAATCGACATTGTTGGCAACACCATGGCTCAGTGCCACTGGTCACGTGGTTTCTGTGCTAACACTTATTGGCAATTTAATAGTATTTTGTAATCACGTCTCGTGATCACCACTTTAGATTAGAAATCACGTAAGTGTTTAGTAAATCGTTACCAATACAACGTGCACTCTTGGTTTTACAACGAATTTTGTTGGGATTTGTCTTCTTCAAGACATTGTCATTAACATACTTGGTGTTCTTAACCAGAAGTTGCATATTCTGACTTGACAGAGAAATTGCTGCTGCCGTAAACTACCGTTGAAGAGATTGCTGATGCCTTGGTCACAGAACTGGCGGGCATTGTAGCATTAATTTAATTTTCGTTAGTTTCTCATTATTTGCTTGTAGGGGTTGTCTCTTGTTGAATGTACCCATCTGGATTAGTTTAGGCATCGAACCTGCCTCGGTTCTGGAAATTGATAGATACTTCTTGACATGATGGGAATGATGGAATTTACATTTTGGTACTGTCACATACCTTGAAAGTACATATGTTTGTCTATTAATATTTATCCCAGTTAATCAGAACATTTTAAAACTTACCTTTACGTCGTTTGTAATACCATTTGCTTTTAGCCCTAACGAAATCTTTCTGGAACTTCTGGTGGTTGCAGTACCAGCAACTTTGATTTTAGAATGTGTTTCCAAAACTTCTTGTACTATTCTGATCAAGATATTTTTATTTAAATCTTTACAACTGCTCAAAAGATCCGATTTGTTCATTTATTCTGGGTGTTACATGAAAAACTAAAATATTCGTTGTTTTTTTAAATCAAGATAACCTTTCTGTTATTGAAGTGGCAGCTGTATCAATAATTAAATTGCAGAAATTTATGCGAAAACTGCCAAGAAGATTTTCAATAAGTTCATCGAAATGTTTATATTCAGACTGCGTACCTTTACGTCTAGTAATAGTACAGTAAAATTAGACCAAAAAACACCCAAACCCAAACCCGGGAATCCAAAAAAAAAAGGTTTCAGTGTTCATTACACTTTTCTCTAAATGTGGTAAAAAGTCTCCGCAGCTAGAGCGTCGGGTTTGGGATATGAGCGAGGGGGACGGAATTTGGAAAGTGTGTTTTCTCGGTTGTTTGCAAATATCTTGGAAACTATTCAATTTAGAGCTTACCTTACTTTATAAACAATTAAAGAGCGGAGAATCTTCCACAAAAAAGGTCATATGTATTTTTTTGCTACACTCAATAGTTCAGGAAATAGAGATGTTCCGATTGATTTGCAAACAATACTGTGACTAGGTGTCCTCCCATGAGAAACATTTGCGAAGGTCTTGCTCAACTATCAATGTAGATGTAAAAGTAGAAGACCACATTCAAATCCCTTTTGGCAGAGCGAGTTCTTTGCAAACCCAAAAAGTAAGGAACAGCTAATATCCCTTCTGACAGTTTACTTGAAGGAAAGAGGCTGTAAGGTGTTTCAAGACACTGGAGACGGAGGTACTCTGATTATTCAAATAGGAATCACAGAAGCTCAAAAAGGATTGGTGGTGAGAGTAGTAGGTGACGACACTGACCTATAGGTCATGTTAATTACTCTTGCTCCCCCCAACTGCAGCTTGAAGATGATTGTGCCTGGCAAAGGCAACCAATCAAATAAAACTTACAATAGGGGACATGAAACCTGCTTTATTGTGTGTTTATACCTTTACAGGCTGCGATTCTGTGTCCTCAATCTATAGGAAAGGGAAAACAGCCCTATTTAAGAGTTCAAGGTGATGGGGAACTAAGAAAAAAATACTAATTTATTTTATTGTATTGATATTGTTGACGCTGGCAACGGTTTTTACCTGTCTATATACGGATACAAAAAAATGCAAAAGTTGGATGTGCTACGTCATCAGATGTACTTAACAACTGTTGCATATCAATCGGTGCAAGGAGAGTTCAAGTAATAACTTCCTACAGTTCCCGACGGAAGAATAAATTTTATTCCTCTATATCTCCTGAACTATTGAGTATAGCAAAAAATCCATATGACCTTTTTTGTGGAAAATTTTACATTGTTTAATTGTTCATAGAATGGGGTAACACCAAAGAGAAATTCAAGAAATGCTAACTCTAACTTGGTATTTGATTAAAATAAAACTACGTAATCCTGAATATGCCCGATTTTAAAGGAGATTAAAATAGATCATTAATATCATACCATAATTAAGCAAAGGTAACTCAAATGCATTATACTACAAAGACAGAAAATTCACACAATGTGTGTACCATCAGTTCTCTGTTTAATAATTTCTTGGAAACCCTGAATGATTTCTCTAGAAATGAATGATCAACGATGTACCATCTGTGAAAGTTGAATTGGAAATACTTTTCTCCAGTATCGTGTAAAGGAATTGGAATGTGATTTTGTGGTTGAATGTTACTCTGGAGCGTCTACTGTCTTATACATTTTGTTTTGTTAACAACTGTACCAAGGACGGAGAGTTAGAGGAGGACAGACATATTTTAAAATAAGTGATCTATTGGTGGAAAAATGTATGTTTTTGCCATTTTTGGAGTCTGTATTTAATTTAGCAGTCTCCTCCAAAAAAATTTAATTATACATAATACATCTATGTATTTTTAAATGTTTATATCATGAGAATTACATTTTGCAAGCTTACTTATCAAATCTGCCCTCGTACACGAGTTATAAATTTCCACAATTCTTTCCTTTCGCATGGTTTTCTGTATTTGTTTTTGTTGCACATTTATATGAAAACTTTTGGAAATAATTGGATGGTGTTAACGAACAAGGATTATACACTGTGTATTAAACAGCGCTTGATTCTTTGTTCATTAACACCATTCTATTTATACTCTTGGGAATTAAATCAATGAATAGCAAAATAAAAAATGAGATATTAGTAAACAGAGTAATAAAAAATATAAATACACACAAGTTCTTAAAATATGCTCAAAATGTCAGAATACTTGCGGATGTTAAAACTAGCATCAAGCGATTGTAATCTATGTGATTTGGGTAGACAGTTAAAGGGCATATTATTAAACTAAAGAATAAACATACACTTTACGTAATACAATACCAAAATCATAGACGATATTATCGAATGAACTAATGAACTTTATTAAAATAAAGGCTAGTCTAAGATATATCTTCCAAAGGAATTTTCGGTTACGTAATTCTGAAGTTGTTCAATTTTTTTCGAGTCTATTGTTTTGGTTTCCGGTGTCTGTGGTATTTCGCGACAAAAAACAATCGAAATTGCTACAGTCTGCTCCGAAGATCCTTTTCGTACAATTTGAAACGTAAGAGCGCAATATGATGCAGCAGTGATAAGCGCAATCACCGTCAGTGGGTGGCGGTTGCAGGTGCACTCACCTGTCGGAGTGCGGCTCGCATTCCCCGCCGAGCGTCCCGCCAGAACTTTTTTGGATTGAAGTTGCAACAAGTAAAGGCGAACGGTTGTATGTGCCAGTACATTGGTGCCTTCTCACGTGTACGGTACTAATCCAGTCTTAGTAATTGCATTTGTGAGGTTAGGGAAGTGACCGTCTTCTAACTGCACCAATGCCATTCTCTTTTCACGGTCATGCAGCAGAAGACACGTAAATAGTGCGCGATGCATCGGTTGTGAATAGACACGTTTGGGACAACCTGGTTGTTGTACGTAAATGATTGAGATTTGTCAGTGATGTAATTCTTAAAGAATTTCGCTTTAAGAATACATCATTTGGACTTTTAAAGTGGTATCGCTGTATGCATTTGTAATTAACTTGTTTTGGATAGGTAAATATTTTTACTTATTTATAACAAGTAGTTCAGTAGTTACTATAATTTAATAAATAAGCAAGAATTTAAATGTTTGAATAGTAAAAGTAAAAAAATTTAAAAATTGTGTTTTATCTTATAACTTAAATTAAGGGTGTTTCGTTGCGTACAATAATACAATCAACTAGCAACGAAAATATTTTTTTTTCGGAACGAAAAACAGAAGATTTATTTTGGGTAATTTAAAAATAACTCTGCAGTAATATTTTTATACCACGAGGTAGTTCAATAAGTTGTTTTTCTTTTATTATTTACCATTAGATTAATCCATATTTCATCCCCCTTCTTCCGTATTTATTTTAGTACATATTTCCTGCTACGCACTTCATTCTTATAAACTAACGTTTTTACAAATTCTTTAACGATGATAATTATGTATTTTAGTAAAGTAAATATTTGCTTCATCTTTTACATGCAGTACATTCACTACGGTTTTTATGATACGTTTGTAATAAAAAAGTGCATTTAAAATACATTCAACCTTGTCTTTTTTTATTGGCCATCTATTCCAATTTAATTTAAAATTGGAATTGTTGTTTTTAATTCAACTGCCTTTTTTATAACATGTTTTTTTTGTAAAGTGCATTGAAAATAATGAAAAACAGTTTATTGTCCCGCTCTACATTCAGTTCTCTTTAATTGACAACTAATTTTTCATCGAATCAACAATGATTGTGTTTCCCATTAATTCCAATTCTAAATTTAGAAATGTCTGATGCGATTTTAATTAAAATCAAAAAATGGCTATTGAGGCCTTTTTAAGAAATCGTTTTTAAATCTTCAATGAGTGGGATTTTAACTGATAACTTTTTTAATATTTCTTGGAAATTGATACTGTTATGTATTTTTTAGGAATATTGATAGTTTCTCGTAGTT
The DNA here is from genome assembly GCA_011009095.1 of Ignelater luminosus. Classification (NCBI taxonomy): domain Eukaryota; kingdom Metazoa; phylum Arthropoda; class Insecta; order Coleoptera; family Elateridae; genus Ignelater; species Ignelater luminosus. The sequence goes on along the minus strand of VTPC01090650.1, from coordinate 106,501 downwards.
GGCGTTATTAAAAAAAAAATCTCAACTTAAATAGGAGAGATGTATACAAGTAGAGATAACTTAGTCAACTAATTGATACTTAGAATTCGTTTTTGCAACTTTTAGCAGAAAGGAAAATTAATCCAATTACCTGACAATTCTCGATAGAAGTTGTTAAACTTGAATGCATTTAGCTAATTCTTTACCTGAAAGGATTATTTTTAAATCGACCGACGTTTATGTTTTTTATCTATATTTCGAGTTTATTTATGTTCAAGCTTCTTGATGCGAGCGAAAGAATCAACAATCCAATAACAGCAGTATTGTTTTTCTTAATTTCATTAAAATTTTAGTTTGTTCTTAATTTTTTGCAGTACCATGGGTTGGTCACGCAGTTATTGAGACTCGTTTTTGTAAACTCGAGTGGTTATGTGATAACTTGAGCTCGGAACATATATCAAATCAGCTTACTTCTCTCTTTCGATATACACTAGCGGTCAGAAGCCTGAGAACATCTTATGAAAATCTAATTTGAAAGAAAATGAGGTACATTCTATGAAATAAAAAGCTTGACACAATTAGATTTTCGTCTCATCGATAATAATAATCGGTTCGTATAATCTTGGCATAATATTGCACGAATCTGGAAAATTTTTCCGAACTTTCTTGTCCATTTGATCCAATAAAAACTCGATGGAATTAAGATCTGGCGATTATGGGTTTTCGCTCTTTTTCAGCCAAAAAGTCTTTATATAGTTCATAAGGATGTCTTGAATCATTTTCTTGCTGAAAAATGAATTCTTTCTCAATGAGACTCTCACAGAAGGCAAAAGCAAAATTTCTTATACCCTTCTTTGTTGAGAATCCTTTTACTCCGTGTTACAAGTTGTGTTATTTCCGAAACAACCTCAGACCATTATGGAACCTTCCCTATTCTTAATTGTACCAACAACACATTCCACAACTGATTGTCGTACATAAACTTTTTGACGTCTATTCTGCCAAATAAACCAGCTTTGTACCAGCATCATTTTATGCTTACTGAATTTTCTCGCGTGCTGTTACGTTATGGTGGACCATAATGTTCATCTGGTTACGTGGTGACTATTGCTATTAATAAAGTAGTTCGTAGAGCATTTCTTCTACAATCCGTTGTTTTTCATTTGCTTTGCTCCTATTTTTACTAAAAGAGATCATTGACGTGAAATAAGGACAATTAGAAATCTTTAAACTACCAAAGGATAAACCGCTAGCTTGTACATGAGTGCCAAAAAGAAGTCTAATTTTTGTGACTACTATGACTGCTCAGATTTCCATTGACAAAAAATTCATGTCATGCCTGGGAAATACGTCTTTTGCCTAAAATTCATTTTAAATTATCTAAACAATGAAGACATTGCTTGCTGTTATCAAGTCAATCCTTCATGGAGAGAAAAAATTTTGGAAGCAATTACGAATAAATCTTTAGATTAACGAGCACATTGACTTATACAGCTATGTAGTAGTTTACTTCATGTGCTATTTAGATACTGAAATGGTTTTACTCGACTATGGTTCACATGATAGATGATATGAATATTGATCGGATGAGTGTTCTGGAATACTTTCAATGGTAATATGATGGAGCTGAAAAATTTAAGATTTGCGTTCTTATCCTATCAAGGTTATAGAAAATTTAGTATCTACAAGCCCATTTCCGAAATGTATTAGTGCAGCTACCGTTCAATGTATGTATCTCTTTTAACAAGATTTAGGAACCCAGTAAAAGAATAGCATTTGTAATTTGATTATTCTACAAGAACTAATGTTTTGTGGGAAGGTAATCTTTCTCTTAGAAAGAAATTAAGCAAACTTTTAAAGCTAACATTTTAGTGTGCCTTTAAAGGAAGGTAAATTTGTAATTTTTCATCGTTTGTGTGTAGAGACACTTTTGGATAGATTTTTACCTAATTATGAAACGTGTTAGTGAGACTAAAAAAATGTATTTTGCTACGTTATTTGAGCAGAAGTAGGCAAGATAATGACTTTCTTGTTTTTGTCTAGTTATCTTACAATGTCTTGAAGAAATTATTAAAGATTTTCTTGATTTTTCATGAATTCTCAGCACTTCGATATCATTTCTATAAAACACCTTAAAAAAGTGGAATAAAGTAATGGCGCAATCTTTCTATTTTCCTTAAAAACACGAAAATAAAAAGAGTAAGTACTAACCCTTAATTACAAATTTTTATTAAAATAGAGCCAAAATCAAATTCAAGTATTCTGAGATCCCGACAATTCTGTAAATAAAGTTGGTAAGTAGCAACTCTTGTAATCATTGGCTCTAGCAACCACGGTAGCAACTTTATTATTCACTCCATTGATATACACCTTGAATGGCTACCAAGCCACTTACCTACATTGCTTGGTAACCACTTTGTGGCACAGAATTGAGGGGTACTACATTCTACAGATTTCCTCTTATTTATAATTTTATTAACTGCCTGAAATTTTAATTTTTGGCCCAATGAAGATGTCCAGATTTATTATAATCTTTTCTATATACCAATTTTGATCATAAAAACTGAATAATATCGTTCAATATCCACCATTATATTGATTCAGTTTCACTTGTACTTTGATATTTATTGTCTGTAGTATAGTTAGTACTACATTTCGGATTTAGACTTTAGATGGCTCAAACAGATCGCATCCCCAAAATTAAAGCAAAACAGTCAACGTGGAAACAATTCTCTGAAAGACTAAAATATTTAATGTGTAATGATGAAAGCACCGTAAATCAAAAGAATGGTTCTGCCCACTTTCTGATCAAATAGTCACTAATGAAACTCGAAAAATTCAGCTGGATGCAAAACTTGTCTGTGCCAACCGTCATTGAATTAAATTAAAAAATTAAATTAAATTCTAGAAATATACGAAGTACAGAGAGTTAAATTAAAACAGAAAAGTTTTTGTTTTTGTTTCAACTGCCAGTCATTAGAAATTCTTGATCGTCAGTTTTGTTTAAAATTTTTGAGATTTTTTAGTTAAAACTTTTGATTTCTAACCTTGCGATCTTCACTTCAGAAATACTGTTAAACTAACGTATTTTTGAATACGAACATTTCCTTTTACAGATACTTCATTTCGCAGCATGGATTCAATGGTTTTTTACTGTTCAAGCTTTTAACGTTTTCTTTCTTTCAAAATAAGCCAGTAAGATCTTTTCGTTTACATTTTTTACGTTTTTCTCTTGGCTTCAGTTCTCGAAGTATCTGTACGTTAAATCGTACTTTTAATTTTCCTGGACTGGCGTAGATATGGGCCTTGGCTACATAACTTTTAACTTTAGAAGGAAGGTCTGATTCAGAATCAAGCACTAATGACTTCTTCTTAGGCTTTTGCGGCACCTTGTAAGTAGATGTTCTTATTAAAGCTCATTGAAAGAAAATGATCTTCTTTTAAGGAGTTTCCATTAAGTCTTCTTTTTTGACCATGAAAACTAAAATATCTTCTTGACATATTGAAACTGCACTGAATTTATTTTTCTTCTACAAAGCCAAACCATCTGGAACCATTTTACAAAAGTAAGGATAATGAAGTGAAAACTGACCTTTTCTTGACTGATTTTCTTTTGAGCACATTGCATGTGCGTATGTTTTGCAATAAGGAACGTATACTCTACGGACTTTATTGAGCTGCATTTTCGCTTGCAACGTGTACGTGGAAAAAAACTATTGGTCTATCACATGTCTGAATAAATTATGTATTCCACTTCCTAATCGTATCCTAAATATATTCATAGGTATAAGGAACTGTTTCGTCAACTCCGTTCTTGATGGCGTCTCAATCTGAGATTTAAAATTGTTTACGTCTTTAATATTACGTTTAAAAATGGTTGACTAGATGAATCAATTTTGCGTTTTTCCATTTCGCCAAGAAAAAGGAGCAAACTATACTTGGGCTATTATACCCCAATCGTGTTAAACATATTGACCATTTCCGATGATATACTCCCTTGCGGAAACGCAAAAGTGCATTGTTTAGTTTTGCAAAAAAAGATTCTTTACTAGCGATTTAAAGTTTCAATGTTTTTCAAAAGTCGTCAATATCTCTAGAAACGATACGAGATTGGATTTGTTATAAAAAAGTTTAAAATCCATTTTAAATTACAGAGAAATGGTGGAGGTGTTTTTTGATACAAACTAGAAAAACTATCTTCAAGGATATTGGGTATGTGGTTTATATTATCCTGACTTAATTATTTAAATAAGTGATATTTTTCATAAAAACTATAGACGAAACTTTTTGGGTCGAAATATCGTTTTCTAGATATACTGACTAGTCTGTTCACTGTGTTTTAACACGGAGTTTTAGAGTGAAGTTTCCTTGGTTTGCCGAAAAATTACTTTTTGAGGATTTCTCAAAAGCTAAAGAGTTAAAACAGAGACGAATTAAAAAAATTATGCTGGTTATATTTATGGACCCATTTTGTTTGGAATCATCACGTGGTTCGCATACAAAAGTGCAATCAGAACTCAATTAGACTTGCACACTATTTCGCCTTAGGTAATGCACATCTATTATGTCGGATAACCATCACAAATACTGTGGATGTATTTAGAATTTATATAGAGGGGGATTTTGCTTTTTAGAAAATAATGGAGTCCTTAGGAAAATAAGCAAGAATTTATCTTTTTTTCCCTTTAATTAACCCTACAATATTCAAGGGTGTCTAGGTTTTTAAATTCTTCTGTTAATCGTTGTTGCTATTCATATTCGAATCGCTTTAATTGAAGTAGCATTTTCTAGCATGTAATTTGCACAAAGACTTTTTTAGTCGACCTCTTCATTTCACACTTGCTAAAAGTTATATTCTACAGATGCCATAAAATCTGTACAGTTTCTAACTCGCAAGTGATTTTTACACCATTGGAGTGGTGTTTTCGTATCTTTTTATTAAACAAAAGAAAGTTCTCTGTAAGTAAAACATTACAAGAAGTAGTGGGCCATTAAGGCTTATTAAGGCAATCAATTAATAACATATAGAAGTTGACTGCATCTTGTTGCTACGTACTTGAAATTTAAAATCCTATAAATATGTTAGAAAACGTTCAAAGTAATAAACGTGATTTTATTACGAGTATATCGAAAGTTTCCATTGTTTTTGACTTTTGTAATACAACCTATAAGTACATTTGACGCGAGTACACACTTCCTTAATGTTTTATAGTTTAATCACTAATTCTCATTGTAGTCATGTAGTTCTTAAAGGCGATAATAATTTGTCTATTGAGCATATTTATATTTTTATCAGAAGGTATTTGGAAAGCGATTTAATATTTTTTATATTCTTTTCCAAAGAAAGCTGCTGTAACTGTAACACTGAACTCATATAACATGTAACTCCTCCATTTTGTAAATTGACAAAATCATTTGCATTTATGATTTTTTGATAAGCATAAATACCCAAGCAAGTAAAACCATATTTTTGTCTGAGAAAAAGAGATCCGTTGATCTTATCAGCAATAAACCTAAAAGGGTTTAATTAGTTTTCCATGTTATTACTATTATTTTCATCATTACGAATGGTTATTAACAGTCGACCGGAACTTTAATTTTTTTTTAATCGTTTCATGATTCCTTTATGGGTTTAAATAGTATTTGGTTATTTAGGATTTTATTTTAACTGCGGTATCATACCGTGGAGGCGATTGTACAGTTTTGTCATAGACAAACATTGTAGCATCATGTGAAATTAAATTGAAACATCAGATGCAAAGTCTAATGCGGAGCAAACTATTCATGCATATAATAACTTGACTATTAACGTGACTATTAACGTGACTATAAACTTGAAGATTTCTTCCAGGCGTTATGTTTCTGTATTTCTTCATGTCCCAGGATACATTTTGCACCGACGTCAATTGTTCATTTATCAGATGGACCAGTAAAATTTGCTGATAGCTTTTTGCAAAATATCTAGTTGCTTAGTTGTTTTACGAGAGTAGTGAGATGGGTGTGCTTCAAAGTACTGAGTGCATAAAATAGATGGATTATTGGTTCAGAAGTTTTATTAAATTTATTACAATTATTTTTAAACAGTCTTGCAGTGGCTTCTTTATGGCATTACGTGGGCCACGCTGTTATGCTAGAAGCACAAAACTTTAGAAATGTTTTCTGGAATAGCGTCATAGTACTCCGAATGGGACGAAGCATTATCATGATGGAGCATTAAACTCTTAATTTCCAGACCTTGGAAAACTTCAGGCAGACAGTGTTGTGTGTACCAGGATGCTATGACAATCTTCCGTATTTTCAGCTTGATATCTTTCACCAGTCCTGTACTTCTAAAGAAAACGGCGTACATTATTTGTTTCATCGAACATTATTTTTTCACAATGTCGGTGTTGGGTCATCTTTCAATACCCATACTCTACTTTCTTGACGTGTTGACACATCATAAAAAGGAATATAGGTTTCATCACCTGTTATAATTTAGAAAAGTAATTGAAGAGTTTGCGTGAAACAATCTTTTTAACATTCAACTCTTCATATAGGATTCTATTTACTGCTGCGGATCCAATACTAACATCAGCCTCTATCCTACCGATTGTCATCTATTATCATTTTGCGAACACGTTTTCTGGGGTTACTAATGAACAAGGCCTTCCCGTATGTTCTCCATCGTGTAGCGAATTACATCCCCTGCGAGATTCTCTAAACCATCTAAGAAAGTAGCCCTGGGTGGTATTTAATCGCTAAATACCGAATGTAACCAGAGCGCACATTCTTCTTCAACTAGACCAACTTTGAAATCATAGAAAATCATAGCGCGATACTGCTCTTTTTCCAACTCCATGACTCGTAACATTAAAAGGTACTTACAGCTATCGCAGATACTGTTGCTCGCGTATACAGTGGTGGTCAAAAGTCCTGAAACTTTTATATAATGTGACATTATCTCTTTCTAGTATTACAAAAATTGGAAAAATGTGATAAATAATTTACTATTATAATAACATTTAATTACAAACGAATTCTCTTTTACCATTAATCATTAAATAATTATAAGACTTGCAAAATTATTACAGGAACAAAAGTATGGAGACTTAACTGAAATAACTGCACAATCATCCTTCTTTTTAATACTTGGTAGAAAATTCTTTTGCTGTAATTTCAGCGGCACATCTTTATCGTGGATTCCATTATTTTGGTACAATAGTGCAGTGGAATATTTTGCCACTTCGTCTTAATAAAATGCCAAAGATATTTTTTTGGAGAAGTTCCTGGCTTGAACCTTAAACCCTATATAGTGCCAGAGGTGCTCTGTAGGGTTCAGGTCCGGCGACTGCGATGGCCATTTCATTAAGTCAATGTTATTTTCAGAAGATCAGGATTTGACAAGTGCCGACGAATGCTTTTGATCATTATCCTCTTGGAAAATCGACCTTAGTGGCATCTCCTCTTCAGCATATGGTAGCATATGATGTTTTTAATATATTCCTATAGACATGACCATCCATAATTCCATCCATCCAGGACCAAAACGAAAAAGACAACCCCATACCTCCACCAAACTTTACAGTTGGAATTTAAAATTTAGGATTATATCTTTATACAGGGTGATTCCAGACATGCCTATTTTGTTGGAACTAATAGTGCAGCTGTAGTAGCACCATGAACAATAAATGCCATCATAAGCTACCCCCTGGACATTTTACAACTTTCTCTTCTTAAATCTGATGTATGGATAACATGCAGGGTTGTTGAGATTCGTTAACACAGTAAAAAAATAATAACAAAATTTATGTTACGAACAATTAGGCTCCAGTCTCACAAGCAACATTTTAATCCCTTATTATAAATTAGTCACATGAATAGGAAACATTTTAAATGGCAATGCATTACACATACTACTTGAATGAAACATGCGTATGGAAGGTACTACTAACTATCACCTCTGTATTTAATTCAATTTAATAAATTCAACCAATTTTTATTTATGTAGCATAATGCTTATTGAAGTTTTTGGTTCTTCGGAAGTTTACAGAAAAAAATCACCAACAGTAAAATTTTAATACTTTTCCGTTTGCAGATTAAAAAGTAAAAGTTCCTACTGGTTATTCATGGCATTGTAGAAACCAGATAAACTATTATACCCCTCACATAAATAGCAAGCGCTGCCTGCCAATGACAAGACCAGTCAGTCAACCCCTATCGATTTTTGCTTAAGTTAAAGTACGAGAGCAGGACCGGCTTGGCTTAGTGATTAAATTTCAATTGCATCTTTCTCAGAAACTATGCAATTTTTACCTACTGTTTTTATCGCAAATGTATGTACTATCACACCGCTTTCCACCCTTAAGAGGATACCGTTTATTTCGGAATCACCCTGTATATTATATTGAACATCAACGCATGCACAGTAAACAATTTGGAGTCACCGTATTTGCCGTATCTCAATAATATGAGGCATGGCCCTCGTATTCTTTCATTTCTCCAAACAGTTGCATTTTTGGATTTAATCACTCGTATCCATATATTAGCGAAATTGATTTCGTTACAAATAAGCTTATTACATAAATTTTTGACAGAAAAATAAGTTAATCGGCTTATGTAGAAACTTACTGTTTGGCGTTTTACAAATAAATATTTGAATGCAAAGATTAATTCTTCCCTTTTATTTATTTCGTATCATGATTCTTTAGAATTTTTGCAATTCTATGTAATTTTAAATAATATTAACGAATTTGTGGAACACTGTTTACTAGAGATTCCGAAATTTATTCTGGTGTTTATGAATTTTCAGCTTAGAAGAATTAGTTAGAAAAGTTTCACTTGATTATAAAAAGTTATACGAGGATCAGTAATTCTACTCTTCTTGATTTAATATCAAAACCTACAAGCAGGAAAGTTGTTTATAAATTTTAATTGTAAATAGAAATTGACGCGTGTATTAACATATTTATTGTACATGCATTTAATCAATTAGTAATTAATCAAACTAGCTAGAAATTATTTAATTAATTAATTAATTAATGTAAATGCAATTTACATACTCGTTTCTGAAGTAAACAAAGTCCTCATTATTATTATTATATTATTTAAATTGAAAAGCAGGAAAACGTAGCATTATTATCGTTAACAATCGTAAAAGCGATTTATTTAGTTTTTTCAAACAACAACAATGGAACACATCGTAATGCTATATTTCTGAATACAAAGTTAGTTACGTAAGGGCAGGCGATTCGACCTGACCTTGATGTATGTCGTTAAAGCAAGTTCAAAATACAGGTCATGTTATTTTTAACCTTTAAAACGAGCAAAAAACTGTAATCGCGACACAAGCCACATTTTTTAAAAGAAAATCGATTTTTATGATGGATAGTAAACATTGAGACTGAATACAATCGATAATTAGTGATTAATTTAAACGTGTGCAGCATAATTAAACAGACATCTTAATTAATAGTCGTGTTTGTTTTGTTTCATGTTTGAAAATTTGAATGGATTTCGTTGTATTGACAGATGGCACGCGAAACTGGATTATCCTTAAACGGTAGTTCTGTTCAAGTTGAAGGTTGCTGTATTCTTTACATCACAAGAATCCGTAGCAATAATATTGCTAATACCTAAGAATACAAAGCAGTAGTATGCAAATTCAACGGCTTTTTTCAATTTATTTTTGACAGAAACTTACATGTGGTCAATGAGCAGAGCCATTTCCTTAATGTTCCTTTTATTTTTATGTCCTAGTTTATTACTGTAAAAATAAAATCTTATTTGTGTCGATAGTCAGAACAACAGGAAGAGATTCTCAGTAAATGTGTGAAAGAAATTGTCAAACGTGAATAAAACACAGAGAACTGTAAGTACTAGAAAAAGTACTTAAAACCAATTGATGAGGATATAAGTAAATTGATTAATTATTATTAAAATTAAAATTGTAAACTTATTTCATATAAATAATATAAAGTTATTGAGGGCCACCAAAAATAAAAGATTGTACGTGTTCTATTTACAAAACTACAATATAAACAGATAACAAAAGAAAAAATTGCCAGGTTGATGGTTATACTTTCACGTTGACTTGTCTGTGATGACCACTTTTATAATCGGCCCCACGTTGGGTGCCATTCTTCTTTAAAAAATGGTGCAACTTTTTTGATATAAATATATGCAGTTGCTATGGGCCACCAGAAATAAGAGGTTTCTATTTACAAGACTATCTGCAACATAAGCAGACAAGAACGGTTTGTCAGGTTGTCCATTCTGTCGTTCCCGTACTTTGGTTTCTGTATCCCTGTAGCGACGCGTTGCTGTTAGGGGGCGCACCGCGCACTATGGTTTCTGAGCGCAGTGGCCTTGTTATATAATTAGGTATTTTTTCTTTTGTAATTTACTGGGTTATCTTTTTGGTAAATTCCTCGTATTTTACTGCTGTAATTTACAAAAAGAACTTCTTGCTTTAACTTAACCGCAAATAACATAGTGAACAAATATTTATATACCGTGCAAAAATCTTTTTTGTTGCTGCTGTACTCCTTGGGCAGTTGCGAATTTGCACTAATTTTACTTAATTTGTGGTTTTACCACCAGGTGACCGCAAATAGTTCTGATAGACAAAGAAAGCGCTGTAGTACAAAATAAAACAAACACCAAAACAAAGCAAACTCTCGAAAAATTGTTTTACCTACATCTAAAGTTTATCTGTCAAAATAGTTTTTTTTCTAGAATCGATATAAAAAGTACGCTCGCATTTGACAACGCAATGTTGAAGTTTTTCGAGGAACAATTGACATTGTCACTCTCGCTCGTCTTTCAAGGCAACGATATTTTAGAACTACAAGTGCATATAGTTAGAATTACTAATATTATTGTTAGCTGATTTTCTTCGCTGCTAAATATCTTTTGCACTAGTTCAATTTCCATTAACAGAATCACTAATGCAGCCTTCTGTTATGTTAACTGACTTCTCCTCCTCATATCGTTTCAAATTCGTTGCCTGTTTTAGCATTTGTAAACAAAATTGCTGATGACCTGCGAAAACAATGACCTGTAACTAGATAAGACGAGCTCAGGTAAATCAAGATACTGTGCAATAATGATGGCACTTCTCCAAAACTGTTCAAGGCAATCACTCGCGTCGTACCTTACAAAGAATCAACGATATGTAAGATTTGAAGATCTGAAAGCCACATATCTTCTATAGAACGGTTATAGGTAACGGTAACAATGAAAGTTCTTTGCACGTTTTAGTAGCGGGAATCTTCAATGGACTTTATCTTCGATGTCATCTGTTTAACAAAAAGGTCCCACCGACACTTGACTTTTTAATTATAGATTCTTGTAGTTGCTGGTGTTTAGATTTTAACACAGAATATACTAACCAAAGAGTTAATGATTTCAACGTTTTTGCTTTATCAGCAAAATATGGTAGTATGATTGCAGCAAAAATTAAATTTTTTCATATTCAGTATCTGACTTTTGGGACATTTCAAAAACAATTCAAAGAATTTTCTCTGAGCTTGTTTTGTTTAAGCTTAGAGATGTTTCAGTGTAAAAAGGAGTTTTAGCCATGATTACCCACGGCAACGGGTATCTGTAGTTATAATAAGGGAAGTTAATAGAAACTCTTTTTCTAATCACCAAATTAAAGGCAGAAACAAACTCTGAGTTTTCTCAGTGTACAAAAGTACAAAAGATCGAATTGAAATTTGATTGACAACGAAAGATAGAAACAAAACATTGAATTACAATGTAACAGGTTCATTTGGGCTCAAATGAGCTCTAGTCGTTTGTACAGGTTCCTGCTGTGCGTAGAGTACCCCTTGCAGAAGACTCTAGGGCTTCAAATTGCTTTCTTTCCTGCAAAGCAATAACTTTTGATAGTCATCCCTTTGCTACTTACTGTGACTAGAAATTTTAATCTACTCAATAACAAGGATCTTCAATTGTTTACATAGTTATTTCTACTTACTTTCTCAAAATGTTGCACAGAATAAATTTCCTTCTAATAGTTGAAGCTACCATCCATATAAACTATTTCAGGTTTTTATCAAACTTGCTGCAAAGGAAAACAGTTTCCTAATGTTTTAATGCCTAGAAATCTTTTGGAGTATTAGTATTTCCCCTTACTATGTAACACTCTTGATTTTGATTTGTTGAATCTAAACTATCAATCTTTTTCCTGCGCGATAAAAGGCTCTATCATTCTTTTCATTATAAAAATGCTCTCGAAAAATTTATTTGAAATTTAAGACTTCCCGGAAATTCCATATGATTGTTTTATATATTAATCATATCTTGTTTACCCATTTAGAATTTACAGTTTAAGTAAAATTTCGTCAGAACATCTATTATCCTTTTGGTCAATCCATTTCAAACGGTCCAGAAAAACAAATTTTAGTTGCTCGACCATTTAAAAAAAAATTATATTTTTACTGTTATTTGCCTCAAGTATGAGTAGCCGAAAACACATATTATTTTATTTTTATACTTTACCGTTTAAAAATGACTGCCATTGTACTCTACGGGCCACGCTGATTTTTGCGTTTGCAGACATCTACGGAAAATTAATTTCTTAACGCAGTGGTTAGTCATAGACATTTCAAATAAAAACTGTTGTTTTCTTTAAACCTTGCTCTGTCTTTCGTGTTCGTTTCATTAAAGTCCTAATCGTCACTTAATATGTGAAAATTGCTTTTGAAATTTGGTGACTCAATTTAAAGAAACACATCTTTGAAGGGATGCTTTTTTATGGAAGGGCTGCAATATCAAAGTTAATTTGCTTTGTCCTGGTACATATCGCAAAACACTTTATGCTGAAAAAGAAAAAAGCTCGAATCTTGCTTCATTTATTTTGTATACAGATGTAAAGAGTCTCAATTTTCAGATTTGGCCTAACTTTAAGGCTTAATATCTCTGGTGGAGGGCCAGATAAAAATTTGATTGTTTTGGATATTATGCACCTCTATGGTGGTAAACTGTAGTAGAAATATCAATTTTGATATTTGCGATTTTGTGCTTTTTGCATTTATAACAATCTGATTATACTGAAGGATGCTAAAGACAAAAACATGTTTACATGAAAAATAAATAGTCTGAAGTAATGTAATCTGTAATTTATGTTTTACTGAATAATAATAATAATACTAATTATAAAAATAATAATGGTAGGTCTTTATTAAATGTTAAATTGCATACAATGGAAATAAAACTAAAAATGAAATAGGGTGAGATTCAGGTAGGATAGATACTAGTCACCTACTCTTTGTTGCAAGAGTGTCATGTTCTTGAAGGCTCAGAGTTTTACAATCGACTAGTTAGGTGGTCTTCAAACTTATTTGATTCTGATGTGTAGTAGCTCCTTATTTTATTCGCGGCTATCGCATGGAATCTATGAAGCTGCCTTGTGTCAACTATTCTTTGACATCGGTTGAATCTTTCTGCAAGCTTTTCAGCATGATGATCAATTTCTTCCTTTTTAACAAGAAAATAGGTGAATCCTTTGATGTGTTATTTGCAAAAATTAAACATTTGATCAACATTAAGAATTTGGTTTTGTATTGTACGTTGCAAGCTAGCTCTGGTTACCTCACACTTAGTGGTACCAGCAACACCATCGTAAGCATTTTTATCATTGCAGGAAGCACTACTCTGATTCAATATCAAAGTCTTTCTCATAATTGGTGATGGTTTGCAAAATTCTTTTTGTTCTTATACTGACTTGAACTTCCATCAGAAAAATAAATAATTTTTCTGATCCCTGATTTAAACCCTTTAATGCTTCAGTAGAATAAGAGTCTACAACAGCACTGCAAAATATCAATCAAATTTTTTTTATAACGTGAAAAAAGCACAAAAACCTATTGTTTCTCATTTTGAAAATTTGATATCTCCCACAAAACGCAAATATCAAAGTTGAAATTTCTACTGCAGTGTACCACCATAGAGGTGCATAATATCCAAAGCAATCAAATTTTTATCTGGTCCCCCACCAGAGATATTAAGCCTTCAAGTTAGGTCAAATCTGAAAATTGCGACTCTTTACATCTGTATAACAAATAAATGAAGCAAGATTCGAGCTTTTCTCTTTTCCAGCAAGAAGTGTTTTGCGATATGTACCAGCACAAAACAAATTAACTTTGATATTGCAGCCCTTCCATAAAAAAGCATCCCTTCAAAAGTGCGTTTCTTTAAATTGAGTCACCACATTTCTAGAGCAAGTTTCACATATTAAATGACGATTTTAATGAAAGAAACACGAGAGATAGAGCAAGGTTTAAAGAAAACAATAGTTTTTATTTGAAATGTCTATGACTAACCAGTCCATAGGAAATTAATTTTTCGTAGATGTCTGCAAACGCAAAAATTAGCGTGCACCGTGGAGTACAAATGGCCGTCATTTCCAAACGATTAAGTATAAAAATAAAATAATATGTTTTCGGCTACTCATACTTGAGACAAATAACAGTAAAAATATTAATTTTTTTTAAATGGTGAATATTTCTATTTTAATACGCCTTTTTGTTGAATGTTAAGATTGCCCAATGACGTTTTTCGTAATACAAAGTAATGTAGTTGCAAAAAGAGATTAGTTATTTACTAACCTTTTAGATGGGGGCGCTAATTGTCATTACACCATGTATCGAGTGTGTAACAGCTCTAATTAAAATGAATGTTCGAGCAATTGCAAAAAAACGTTTTGCTTCCTTCACTTAACAGCTGCATTAAATATAAATGTGTAGGCTATTAAATGCTTGCAATAAAGTAATGTGTGCCTTTGGACTCAAAAATTTTATAGTTTCAAAACAATTATAGGTATCTGTCTTGTACGTTCATTACTTTCATTTCCAGTACAATATTAAGCAGCTGTTGCAGAACAAACCGTAATAATATAGTTGCATTTATGTGTATGTCAAAATAAATTTGAAATGTATAGTTTATTTGCAACCTAAAGGAATTTTAGATTCTATTGGTTATGACTACAAAGAAATATAAAGACGTGCCATCTATAACCTTGGTGATTCAAAAATGCAGAATTTTATTCAGATCTTTAAATAATTAGAAATCTTTTTTACATGGTTTTTCGGGGTTTGTTCAGTGTTACAGCTGTAGGTTTAATTCTTTCAGGTGTCGTCTAGATTCCGCTTTAGGCTTTAACCACGGATTAGATTACGCACTTTTTGTTAATATTTTTCCTGCTGTCTTCCAGATTGTTGAATATATAGGATATCTCAATGATACCTCAACGAAGAATAGTGTTATTTGTTATAAGAAACCGTCATTAAGTTGTGTAGAATGATTACTTCCATGTTTCCGAATTATTTTCAGTTATACAGTGACATCCTGATCTTTCTTCTTTCAAAGAACACTGCATGTTTTGATATTTTCTTGCTCCTGATTCATTGCTGAGTACAACAATGCAAGCACTATTTAAGGTTTAAACCTAACATTTCGACTTTATTCAATCATTTCTTTTAAAGTTTTTCCAAACTTTTCGACTCATCCTGAGATACTAAAAGAAGTCATTGGTATTTTATTTTTATAAAAGTAAACCTTGATCTTGGTTCTTTAAAAGCCATTATAGAAATTTAATAGAACAAAAGACACTATGCATTTAGTAACAATGCTTTATTAACTCCATTTAGTATCAGTTATAGTTACTTACCGACACATGAATGCTATCTGAAGACGAACAAATTTTAATAAATAGCAGCTGGAAAGTTTTCTGCTAAGCAGATTTGATGAAAAAAGTAAGGAAATAAAATTTTTATAAAATTAAGCTTTGAAATTAATCCAAAACACCTAAATATTATCTGCAATTTGCTGTGTGTATTTTTGACGGGTAATTAATCTCAATATGTCAAATCCGATCTTGAAACGAAAAAAAACATCTTGACAGATAAATGGTGCAATATTATAGTGGATGTTATTGGGCAAATAACAAAGGTTTTTTGATAAGAGGAAGATATATTTTCTTGATAATTAATTCTTTGTATTCTAGGGTATAGCTTGCTAGTCTTTTCAATAAGTTTGCCAAATAAACATGGACATTTGTAAACTTTGTTGTTTCTATACCTATGCTAACGATTAGGTTTTCGAAAGTGTTGCTGCCCCTTTCCTTCACTTTGCATTATCAGAATTTGTAGCTCTCGTTTTTGGTATCCTGGATTCCTTAGTGTTATTGTGTGTTTTTGTAGAATATTCTTGGGCGCTTTTCTGTGCACTATGTGTCTTTCTCGTAAAATCTGTACTATTTTCTTGCTTATTTTGATCTGTCCTTTATTGTTGGACGTTATTTCTGGTTTATGTTCTATTTTTTCTAGTTGTCTTTTTTGTTGGTTTTTATTGTCTAAAATTTATTATTTCAACTGAAATAGCTTTATGTTATTTTATTATTAACACTTGGACAAAATTGATATTCTAGTCTATCTGTCTTGAAATTATCTTAAAATGTCAAAAATTTTTAAAATAATTGTTCTTGTACACTTTTTCTGTAACCGCAATGTGACAATTATTGCAGGGTTCAGAGTTAGTTACTTTTTTAACTAAAGGTTACTTTTTTCTGGTTTGTAACTTTTTGTTACTTTTTTCATATTCCAGTTATTTTTATTACCTTTTCAATGAAAAAGGTTCTTTTTTCAAGTTGAAATGAAAACCATATTTCTCTTTAATACTGCTGCAACAGTTTAAATTTCTTCTTTTTTTGGTTACAAGAACTGTGAAACATAACATAGATGATGTTCTTGTTAAATTCAAAAATCTGAAATTGAAGGGATAAAAATTGTAAACGTGCTGTGTACATGAGATTTTAACAACTTACAGAAACAAAATTTTCAGTTTTACCGCTCAACAAAATACACTGCCGAGCAAAAAATTTGGGTCACTTTGAAATTGTGATGTTCTAAGCTTATGTTTGCAAATTGTAAATCATCGTACTAGTAGAAATGTTATCTGAGTATGGAGAAGACCAGTATGTTCCAATTTGTATTGACGAGCGATTTCCATTTGACGGTGGGTCGGTCATGGTTTGGGCAGGAATCTCTTCATAAGCACACACAGAGTTAGTCTTCATACAGAATGGCTTCCTGACAGCTCACAGGTACATTACGGAAGTTCTAGAAGATTATATTATGCCTTTCATGGTCACCATGGGCGAGTATGGCATTTTCATGCAAGATTATGCGAGACCTCACGTAGCGAGAGTTGTCAGAGAATATCTGGATGAGGTGGGCATTATGCGGTTTGATTGGCCAGCACTCATGCTTTCCGATTCAACATTGACTAGTAACAATGAATTACAATTTTCAAATATCAACTTTGAACAGAAAATAACAAAAAAGCAACACAATTTCAAAGTGACCTAAATTTTTTGCTCGCCAGTGTATAACCTTTTTTGCAGTGCTGTCAAAAATAAATAAATCATGGCCTACCCTACTGTTTTATAATTTGAAACGGATAATAAACTTATAAATTAATTTAAAATTAAACAGAATTTTCTATTATATTGGAGTCAATCGTAGAAAAAGTGTTGTATATGCCTTGGGTTATAGGTGTATTTTCTGGTCTAAATTAATTTTGCAGACCAAGGTATAACTAAGATTTATCTCGACTGGAAAATTACGTTTACAACCCTTGATTTGTAAATAACTACATAGACATTATTGTCAGGGTAGCTAATATGAACGTTACTCTTCGGTTACTTTTTTAAAATGAAAAGTTACATTTTCAACTATTCTTTTATAGAAAGTTGCTCTGAACCCTGTTATTGTCAATCTGAATGTCAAGCTATTCGACCACGAAATACTTGTTCATAGTGTACCTATTCTTGGTGTAGCCATAATGCCATGGAATGGTACTAGACAGAATTATTGGTATCACTTGAGTAGCAGGTCATGTATTTCTACTAAGCGGCTTATTTAATATTTGGTTAAAAATGGCTGAGATTCTTTCTGTTGAATCTATCGTCTGTAGATACTTTTTTTATCAGTTAATTCCATTTTTAATTTATAGATTTTATAACAGCTTCTACTTTGTCTTTTTTCGGCATCTCTGGATTTCCCAAGGTCCTTTGGTCTTAATATTCTATAATCTCTATTTCTTTTGTTCACTGTTTGTGTTTGTTGTGGATCTGGGAACGGATCTTTCTAAAACCTGATCTAGTTCTTGCGTGTAGGATAATCTGACATCACTATATTCTGGCGCCTGAAACTACTGTATTAATTTTTGCATAAGTTTCTTAATTTAAATACAGTAAAGCCTGTTAAGTTGAACACCTTCTCATATTGAACACCTGTCAAGTTGAACGGTTTTTTCGGAACCGTCTATTTAGCTTTGCTTAACATTAGAAGCAACCTCCACAACTTGAACGTCTCTGTATCTTGCATATTGAACTGGGAATCTAGCACCAACCTATACTAAATTCTAACTAATTACACTGTATCTCTTGAGCACTCAGATAAATTAGGCGCTTAACAAAGGCGTGTTGATATTGACCTCGGTGATCACCCAGTGTTGTAACAAGCTTAGAATATGACACAAAAATTTTAAAACTTGTTCTGGCCAGTTAGTGCAGACTGCTGCTATATTGAACACCTGTCTATGTTACAACTGGAACCGTGAGTGTTCGAGATAAACTGGTTTCACTGCAGTTACTTTGGTACTTAAAAAGTTAAAAATAGCCAAGTTGTCACTGGATTTCTGATTAGCCTTATTGTGTATTATTTGAATAAAGGCAATTAATTTAGCTGAATCTTATGATCTCATAAGTAAATTGAATACTCGAACCTTTTTGAATAATATTTTAATCTATTGCTTCTAAATATCGAATTCTTTACTACTTTTAGCAAGTCAAAAAACTTGTATTTTTAGGCCAGATTTTACTCATTCTAGAAGACTTCATTTGCGTTGCCTTCTGCATGCTTTTGAATTATGTAATTTTTGTATTGTTTTTATGTGCATTAAAATGGTCTTATTTATGTGTATCGGCAACTTATTGTCAGTAATTTAATTATCAACTTCCTACGGGAAGCGCATCTAACATTCTTCTAATAAAAAAGCAGCGATAGTATAACAGAAATGAGATTGAAAAAAATCTTAGGTTATTAACCACGGTGTTACAACAAGCGTTGTATTGCAGCAGCTTGCAGTGAAAGCACCATTCACTATGCAAAGGAAAAAATCGGTACTTGTAGGGCAAGACGGAGTTTCTTTTGCAGTAATTTATTTCGGAAAAACGTAATTTAACACAATTACAGTTCGTGTGTTTTTCCATCCCTTGAGGTTAGATTTATCCGTACAAACGCAATTATAAATTAGAAGTGGTAATTATATTTGCTTTTTATGATTGCACAAAAAAGTTTCATTAGGTGTATGATTCCGCTTCTACATCAAAATAAAAAAGTTACATTACTGTTATTTCCATGCTGTAATTGCAGTTAATTACTTTAAATCAAAATTGCATGCTTAATAACTGAACATAGAAGAATGGATATTGCAATTTTTTGTCAGAAAACCTATTTAAGTATACTCTACTGCTGTCTGATATGGAAAAACCTTAGTTATTATTTAAAATGCCTTAAATTATTTGAAATTAAACAATTAAAACAATTTGAAACGGATATTTCTTATTTTGTAAATTTCTAGTTATCTTAGGTATTATTTATAGTTGCAATGTAAAGATTACTTAGCGTAGTTTTACACGACAGTAAATTTTAACATAAATTTTTGTATAAATTTCTACATTTCTACACCATTGCAAACGCATTTTTCATACAAAATTTTTGACTAAATTTACGTGTTGAATTTTCTATAAAATTTTATAGAACCTGTTCTAAAAAATGAAAAAATTCTCTCTCAAATATGCGCCAAATTATGCGCAGTATACTAGAACTGCTAGTATCACGTGAACGTAAAATATTACTATTTTATGGTATTTTATGTTGAGATCGAGTCGTTCGTAAAATACAAAATAACCTCATAAAATCGACGTTTTCGTAACCTCTAAACATGAACAAACAAATTAACAATTTAGGTTATGATTTCTTTCGTGTTTATTTTGATATCCAGGGATGTCACTTGCAAATATGATTAAATACGCATGCGCCATTGAGAAATTTTACATAAAATTTATTACAAGTTGCAAACAGCAAACACGACTTAAAAAAATTTTATTTAATTTTTTATTTCAAAATTTCTTGGCAAACTTTATGCAGAAATTTATGTTAAAATTTACTGTCGTGTAAAACTACGCTTAGTAAATAATTGCTAATTTTAAAGAACTAGAGGAAGTCAGGCGTGAATCAGATACATCAAAGTATTTGCTTCTAATATTTCGTTTTTATCTTAACTTCCTTTTGTATCGTTTACATGATGATAGTTAACATATTCAGAAGTTTGACCAAGAAAAATTAATTCTTTTCTTATAAATAATGCAACTTCATTCGTATGTGTAGGAATATACCGTGCTATCCGAGAAAAGAATCTTAAGGAATTACATTGACTCTAATGATGCGACTTTACTTTTAAAAGTTATTACCGAAATTGTAGAAAACTGGAAAATGGGGCCTCAACATTTAAATAGAGAAATTTAATAAAAAATGCCATTAAGTGGACGCCGCTTAGTATGATCACTTTAGGACGCAGATAATCTGATAATATTAACCAATTGATAACAATAACCAAAAATTAAAAAAATTATGGATTACGTACTTTATTTATAGTATTTATTACATACACAGAAAATGTCCATTCAAGCAAACTGAATTGGCAATCCTTAAAGAAACATTCAATTGTTGTTTGTTCCTGCTTTTCTCTCAAGAGTGCATTGATGAACCTTTCATAATCATAATGTTTTTCGAGATTCTCTGACCTGTGTTCTTCTGCTTCTTCAGTTTTCTCTTCTTCTACTGGAGAGTTGTGGAAGCTACGACCTCACATACGTCATCTTCTGTCTGTCTGTATGGCAGCTGTAGTGATGTCTTGATCTATGTCGATCCATTCTTTAAATTCACCTTCCGTCATGCTTAATGGACGAATGTCTGCAATTTCTTCGCATTCTGGAGCTCCTGTGGAAAATCCTCCATGCTGGAAGCAATTCTGAATTGTAGGTGCAACGTATTGCCAGATTATTAGCACTCATATTTTGTATGTCCTCCACGTTTTCCAGAATTCTTGTGCGCATCTCACGCCGATAATAGGCCTTTAGGGTTTGAATGATGCCCTGATCGCACGGCTGTATAAGTGAACTAGTATTGGCCGTTAAGAAAACAACATTGATATTCTTCAGCCCATAATTCACAATGTGTGCTGCACAGTTGTCAACCACTGAAATATAATAATACTAGAAGGGGCGCTGTGGTAGGAAACGCGAGCCGACAAAGAAACGAATTGAAGGGGCCACCTGCCTTTGTCGTACACTTGTACAGCACGTGAAAAGACTTCTACTCCGCAAACACAGTAGAGTTAGACGGAGACAGGTGGCTCCTTCGGTATCAGTCTGTCTCGGAACGCTCTCCACTCATTGCACGATACACGAGCGCCCCTTCCAGTATTATTATATTTCAGTGTTGTCAACCAACAACACTATCTTGCGATTTAGCTTGTTGCCCCACTTCGTAAGTCAGTCTTTGAATATCGAGGCTGCATCCAGGCATTGGAATTTGAATGATAATCTACAGGAAATTTCTTAACTCCTTTAAAACAACGCGGGTTCCTGCTTTTACTGATTACCAACAGCTTTTCTTTTTTTGCCAGACATATCTACGCAACACAAGATTGTCAATCGTTCTTTAGATGTTTTGACACCTTTTGCACTGTCATTTTTGAACAAATAAGTGTATTCCGGCAACCCAGTCTCGTCTGCATTATATACACAATCGGGAGAGAATTTGGCAATAATTTTAGGTCACTCCTCTTGTATCCATCTCTCAGCAGCAACAAAATCAGCACCCTTCTATTTTAGACGATGTTTTGTCTTTTCTTCCATCTGTGAAACCAACCTTTTATTGCCACAAAATTGACCTTGTCCATTTTTTTGCAAGTTGTTCACGTACATTTGTAAACCAAAGTTTCAATGCTGATTCGACTTGCTGATCTTTACCACAGCGATTTCTTTAAAAATCTTTTTGTTTTCCACCGCCATCTTCACAATACTGTTCCGGTTTTTCAGCAGTTTGCACAAAAGAAATTCTGAAGTTTGTAGTTGTGTTGCTGCATTGCGTTGACTCATTTTTGGTAATTTGTCATAACTTTCAATTATGGAAAGTTTTTCTTTAATGTTTAAGTCTTTACGTTTCCTAGCCATCACTGCACTGCAATACGTTCTTCACAAATCAAAAGCTTTAGTTAAACTGAGGGTGAGAGCGATGACCAGAAAAAGGTACCACTGCTGTAGGTTGGGGCTTCTGTTGTGGTGCAATCCAGCTAATGAGGACTCGCTAGTCATGGTAACTGGCAACCAACTGAACGCTCATTAGCTGCACATTGTAATTTGGCATTGGTTGTTTGAAAACAGTCATTTGAAACGTGAAACGAACAAAAATATGATAATATAAACCGAATTTCTGATTATAATAAATGGCATTTTACGTATGTTGTAGTACTACTCCGTACGGGACATCATAAAAGTGATAACAATACCCGAATGATAACATTATCCGTGATTACAATAAGCGGCGTCCACTGATAAATTTCACAGAAAGCAACCTAGGATGGCGCACCCACCCTTAGACAAGTTTTTCCATCAAACGTACGCCCATGAAGAATTTTTTAGCATTGTCACATTGCCAACATTGTTGAAGGATTGCCGCGTTTTCGACATTTTCCTCTAACATGACATTTCCTCTAAGTGAAAAGCCCCTGAGCCAAAACTGCCTTCCATTTCAGATATTCTAAGTTTGACTCTTTCAACCTTATTACATATAATTCAGATGAATTGATTAAGAATCTTACGATGCAGAATTCAACTTCATCTAAAGTCCTTTTTTACAAGAGTCCCATTTATACAATATGTGTGTGATTGTTAGGTTGCAGATCTAATTTACTCAGTTCACTTTGTTTTTGAAGTTAGGTTTTCCTTAACTTTAACAAACTTTAGATGTGATAATTCTACCATAATGTTTTGCGGTTTTGTTTTGATTTGTTTATTTTAGAGAGTTGTTAGCCTCCGAGAGTTTAATATTGTAAGCTGACACCTTAATTATAGTCGGGTATTAATTCATACTTTTCTCTCTTCAAATCCAAACGTATTGTACTAGGTATTCACATACAAGTAGCATATAAAGGAGAGCATTTCTGTCTTTCTTGGTGAATAACGCTAGTGATGCTAGACATACCTTCGAGATGTGATGATTCTACCATTGTTTCTTAGCCTTTTGCTGTTCTGGTTTGGTGGATTCCAATAACGTACTAAGATAAAGCAGTGCTTTGGTTGACATCCAATACAACACATTTATATTTCTAAGATAGTTCTCGTTTTGAGAAATTAGACCGCTTTCCACTTTGTAGCATAATGTCAAGTATCGTCTTGAGAACTAAAATTATTATTTTTGTAATAGGATTGAATTGGACTGAATATTTCAAGATGAATAGAACTTGATGCACTCTGCAAATTTTAAGAAATTGACATCAACAGAATTTTTTGGTTCTGATTGTGAAGGTCCTGTCGTCCTGTCGAATCTGGTTGGTATCCCTTCCCAGTTGCAAACCAAGTAAACTATTCGTCGGTTATCGTAGCACCCGTTTGCAACATCCTGCCCTCTTGGCAGTATGAGGAATGTTCATTTCTTGGAGAGAAGGTGAACTATTGTCGTTGGGTTTTACGTTTCTCTTTCTCTTTTCTTCTTTTGCCCACGGTAGTAGTGTGGTCATGCGAAGGGTCAGTTGTATTTACTATTATCATCTGCTGTAGTGGGTATTACTTACGCATAGTTCACTTCTACAGCCAGTTCAGTTTTCCGACTACCTTTAATACCTCAGTAGGCACTCTGCACCACCCATACCGCCATTCCATTAGTAGTTTGAATCAACATACTTCATTACCAACGCAACGTCGCTGTTCTACACCAATGAGCAAGCTTCAAACACAGTTACAACTGCTATCATCAGCATCATGTACGAAACGAGAAGATTAATGAAGGTGCAAGCAACCACGTCTCGATGTTTTCCATGTGTTATACAGGGTATCTGCGAATTCGACTATCAAATCTCAATCGCTCATTCTTTTGCTTAAAATAAGACAACAGGTCTATATAAGCCTACATAAACTGACCGCCAAGAAAAACCGGCCATCCTGAAATATCTCCAAAACCACTTTAACAGTTATTATTTTAATCAGTGATTGTTATTTGATTTAAGAACCATTCACTGTTGACACAGGATGTACAGATTAGCTAAAAAAAGAGACAAATTAATACAGAATTAAATTTAATTTAAGCAGTAACAAAAACAGTCTAAATATGATACTTTCTTGATTAAAAACAATAAATGTGGCTGTTTATAATGGACCTCCTGATAATTATTAGTAGTGTCTATGTCCTCCTCGAGCTTCAATAACATCATTCAACCGTCGTGGCATTGAAATTAATAATTTTTAAAGTGGTTTTGCAAAATTATTCAGAGTGACCGGTTTTTTGCCGGTCAGTTTATATCCATGCTTCCTTGTCTAGTTATAACTCTTCAAAGTTTTATTAAAATATGCTCGATCCGTTGAAGATAGAATCAGCAATTTTGATAGGGTTACCTAGGTTACTTTAATATATATGTGTGCTGAATTGCATCGATATCTGACAATTTCTTGTTGGTAATCTGGAAATACATCATCATTTAACATTTTCAACTTTTCTTCTTTTTTCAGTAAGATAAATTACATGAATTTTGTCTGTTGCAATTCTTCGATATATCGAACGGTTTTCTTAAACAAAAGAGGGTTTTTCAGTTGATTCAAGTTTTTATTGAAGCAATTACCTATCACTAATTAATTAATTACGGATATTACCACTTCAGAAATCAGATCTGTACCTTATTTATGGAGGGTCTCGATTAAAACAGAATGCAAAGAACTTCTATATGAAGGTTTTCCAAACAAAATTGGATGAATTAACGTACTTACGTCTGCTTTAAGGAAAACTGGGTTCAAATTAAGGAACGCTTTTTAAGTAAGCGGCTTGGTATATCAAAAAATTGCAACAGACAAAATTTATGTAATTTCCATTGAGCTTTAAAGATGTTAAATAATGATGTACTGTCTGATTACCTATAAGACATCGTCAGATATCGATGCATTTCAGCACAAATATGCATTAAAGTAATTTAGATAACCATGCCAAAATTTGTGATTGTATCTTTAATGGTTCAAGAATTATTTTAAGAAAATTTTCTTCACTTGTTACCTTTGAAGAGCTATAATTAGCCAAGGAAGCAAAATCAGATAGACGTTTATATAGACCTTTTGTGTTATTCAAAGCCGAAGAATACGTAATTAAAATTTATGGCCGAATTTACAGACACTATGTACTATCCGGCTGAAGAGGTGGCGCAGAAGTGTCTATGTCTTAAGACTTTAGAACTGGCATGTGAACTGATCCTCACGTTAGAAACAAGATGCTACTCGGTTAGTTTCCTCTTGGAGGGGGGGGGGGGGGGCAATCACTGTTTTTGGAAGATCAAATCTTTTCTTGTTTCACATTTTCTTCTTCTATTCGATGTACAAAGAACATTTGATAGTTTTGTTGATTTGTCGTTATTCTACTTTAATTTATCTTATCTGATTTAGCTTTGTTTAATTGGTGCACGTATTATTGTGGTCCATTGATGATGGAAAATTAGAACAAAACTGTATATTCCACACAACTAGCGACTGCTGGTTGTTTTCAAAGTAGTTCTTTATGAAATGGGAAAAAAATGCGTTCGTGCTTTGTTTTCATCATTCTTGTGGTTGTTTTAGTATGAATCTCCTACTCCAGTAATTAGAGGTAAAAATGGTACGAGGTTAGCATTGCCGAATGCTGTCTTCTTTCCTACTGAATCTTTGTTAATATTTTGTTATGGTAATTAATAATTCCTTGGAGACATTCTTCATAAACTAAAATAAAACTTTGTGACTAGCAAAACTTTCGTTTCAGAAAGATCACATTTGCTTCTCTCGCTATTATACTATATGTCTGTATAAATAGGGCGTTTTAGAGTTTTTTTTTTGTAGAAGTTATCTTTTGTTTAGTTCATCTATCTACTGTAGCAAAACAAGAGCTGCAGGTGCAATAATCTCATTCATAGCAATTTTAGATTATCTTATTCCAACACGTTGAATGTTCATGTAGTTCAGAATTGCAAAATTAACTTTCTCAGCGACGGTCTTCATAATATGTGTTTTATCTTTCATCTAACGTCTGTTTGAAATATATTAATAAATAGATAATAATCAAACTGATATTTTTAGAGAAAAATTCCAGGGAACACTTGCGTTTTAATCTGTTTTTTTCCAAGTTTACGTAGATACCTTAAAAATAGAAATAACAACTTGTGGAATGTAAGAGAAACTTTTCAGAAAAATGAGTGCATCCACCTCCTTCTATTAGGTATTTTATAATAACTTTGTAAATCACTATACAGACACGTTTTTTGCTCCTAGGAAATGACAAATTTTTTGAAAATCTGCCAAATAAATTCTTGTTTGATGTATATTTTTGTAACAACTATATTCCAAAGATTTTTGAATGAAGTATCCGAGTGTGTGTTTTCACAACCTTATAATATGGGAAAGAAAAAGATAAATTGGACTGCTGACAGATTGTCAAAAATAGGTTTTCTTTTGAATTAAAATTTGTTGTGACAACAAACTAAAGATGATAATTGTATATAACACATATATTGGTGGTTCCAAATTAGAAACACAAATAGTTATGGTTATTTGTTTTCTTTACTTTAAAGTACAAAGAAATCGATTATTTATTATAAAGTTAGTTATTTGTATAGCATTTTGTCTAGTTTTAGATTTTATGCTTTGCAGTTTAATGTAGCGTTACGTATCTAGATGAAATCAATGGAACTGTCCTTGGCTAAATGATGATGATCGGTGTAAGACATCTTTTTCTATGTTACCTTGTCTAAAAGTCATAGCAGTCACACATGATACAGAAATTGTTTTTAAGCAACTCTTTACAGTTTACCGGGCGACACAATTCTTATTCTGTACTTGTTCTGGTGTTCAGATTATCATTGAGTTTTTTCTACTAGGTCTTAGAATGAAGCGCTGTCATTCTGTGTTATCAACCCCATATCAAATTTGCTGAAAACGTTTTCTTATCAGGTATTTAGCCTCTGAGGATATTTTTGGGCGTAAAGTCTTTTAACTGCTGGGATATTACCATTTACCGTTAGAGGCATCACTAACTAATGACAAGTTAGTAGGTTCCGAATAAGTGTACTGAAGAGCTATTCCCTTACATACACCCTGTACAAGAAATTACTCGTTTGATTGTCCGAACAGTCTAGATCCTTTGAATATTCTTTTATCATTTCAGATCAATTGCTTCCTGTAGCAGTGACTTTTTTCCAATATAAAACAAAGAATTTGTAGAATCGAAATCAGCACATCTCGCAGTGATGCAACTGTTTTAGTTGTAGCTTTTTACCATCTTGTATAATTTCAGTAATTATTCAAGTTTCATACAAAGCAGATTAATTGTATTCTTACTGTAATAAATAACAGTCTGGCTTTTAAAAGCCTACCTCAAGTTATTGGACATGAAGCGTAATAAAAACAGTATGTAGCAATACAATTTGAATCGATATTAACTTATCCTTTGGTGGTAAGTAACTTTTGTTGTTATAATGAATAGAAAATTACATTTTCTCAGTTTAACTTTGCAAGTCATACGTAAACTATTTGTGGAAGGTCTAGACAGCAACTTACAGTAATTAATTGGTTTCAGCCGTTCAGATTG
Source organism: Ignelater luminosus (assembly GCA_011009095.1). Lineage (NCBI taxonomy): Eukaryota > Metazoa > Arthropoda > Insecta > Coleoptera > Elateridae > Ignelater > Ignelater luminosus. The sequence continues at coordinate 78,593 of VTPC01090650.1, read as the reverse complement.
GTACCATTTTAATATCGTTTTACAATTAAAATTGCATTTCTTGTGATTTTTCGTGTCTACTTACTGAATAGAATAAGTAATTAGTGCGGCAGTTTGTAATGCACCTATGTATGCATGCACCTTCATCAAAACCACAATAGGGTGATATAAATGAATAGAACCTACTTTATTTTACATTGTAAGTGGAAACCCGCTTTTATTCAATATGTATGCAGTTTTATGAATGTTTTTTATACAAATAATCAAAGGAGGCGCTTTATTCTCTTTCCTTCGAAAGAAGTCTTAGCGACTTTGTTATCTGCGCTATTGCTCTATCTTTGTTAATATAATACCATTGCTTGATTGTTTTGAGGTCTTTGACCTTCTATGGTGGTTTATATTTTATCTCTAATTACGACTTTTTTAAAAAAGTGTTTAATCTTCCGAATCCTGTACAAACAACATATTTTCTGAAACTGCTAGATTCCGACAATTTTAGAATTCAACGTCAAGTTACTATTATTATTATTATTATTATTACAAACTGGCAAGAAGGAGCAGAAGATATTTCTAGGTATACTTGGAAACACATCAAGAAAGCTACACATCAAAAAATCAAAGCGGGAATTTGTGAGGATTCTTTTGTACGTCTAGGGAAAGTTCAATTTGTGAATTAAATAAGCTGGTTTGACAATTTTTAAATATTTATTTTGAATCAGTCTGTATAAAATTGTTATTGAAAAACTGCACTACAAGACTCCCTTTGAAGTATATTCCATATGAGTTTCAGTGAAATTGCTCTATTTCACAACACACACTTAACCTTTAAAGTAACTTACAAAAATGAAACCGAAGTCAACGGAAACGAACCTATCGATTAATGATGTAAGAGTTTGTTAACCTTTAGCAGCTAAAAATCTTTGATAATTAAAACAAAAATGCAGAGGTTTAGGCCTTAACCTTTTGCCAATCAAGTGATATCATTTTTTTTCAAAAAAATACAACACTCGAAATTTTGACATTTGGTCGGGTTTTTAGGAATTTGTCCCACAGTGCGTCCCTTATTAGATAGACTAGTGGACTAAAGTCTTAAAATATTGAGATTTTCTGAATTACTAGAAAAAGCACAAGATAAGTTTTGTATTGCAATGCGTCATTCCCATGGTTATGAACAGTCATTGACTAATTTCGTTGTTATTAAATTGGAGGAGAGTTGTGATCGCTTAATGACTGGGTGATTATAATCTTGTAAAATTTCCAAAACCTGGCAAAGAGCCCCTTGTACCAATTACACAGTATATCCCGGTTCAAAAATTATTGCAATACCATTTACCTCTAGTACTTCGAAATGAAGTGTGAATGTTCTGAAATGACGCATTTCGCTAGGTTAGGTCAAACAAACAATTTTTCCCGAGCTCCAAGTTCTTAACGTGAGTTACCTAATTTCTTCACAGTGTTTCGAGGTTCTAGTTCGTGAACAGTAAGCTATCTTGTTTTGCTGTTTGCGGCGAAGTTGTTGCTCAAGTCATAAGAAATTACTCTGCTGAACATATCAATTCAGAATACTTACACCTTGGGTCCCAGAAATGATCTCAATGTGTACTATGATGGAAAGCAATAGAAGTTTCCTTCTTTAGAAACCACCAATCTATCTACTCATTCACACTTGATCAAATTCTGAACCATGGATACCTGTCACTAGGTGTCGCCACTGCATTTTTCAAAGATATCAAAATGACACCAAGAGATTTCATTTTACTTAAGGATATGTCTACCGAAGCAATAGATTCGAAAGATCTTTTTCTCGATAACTAAAGAAGATAAGCCAGTCGCGTTTGCGCATTTGTAAACTATGAGACTGTCATACATGTTTTCCATGCAAGAGTCTTACGGTAAAAAACAAGACAATCCACCTATTCTAGCCATTTTGGAAAAACGGCAAAAAATATCAAACATTCAGCGATCACTACGAAATTCTAATATGTGTCACGTAGAAGCCTCTAAACAAAATTGGTGTAAATACAGTTCTAACCTCTTGTGTTTTTCACTCCCATCCCTACATTTAGGGAGAGATGTGTTTTCCGGCATACCTTCGGAAGAAAACGTTCTATCGAGATATTACGGAAAATCGAATTTCGATCACCTTTTAATTCATTGAAGTATCAGCTACAAAAAAAACTCTTTACTGTACCCCAAAACGGCTAACTTGATTGTTACATTTCTAGAAAACCAGAAAAACTCGACCGTTTTAACGCAGTTGTAGGTAGCGTAGTAAAATAGTGTCTACTAATAGCACGCCTTGAACACGAGTCCGAAAGAAAATTTAAAATTCGATCGTTCATGACTTGCAGATAAAAAACCTCGAAACAATGTAAAATAATCATGTAACTCACATTACAGACTTTGAACTTAGGAAAAACGCATATTTGACCTAACCTAGCAGAATCCCTTGGGGAATAGACTATTTTTGTCAGATACTACCAAGTGTTGTTAACAAATCCATTTCAAAATTTTGCTATTGCATTGTGCTAATAAATACTGCTTACTTCACTCATATTAACTGCAAAAATAGAAAGAACCTAAAGTTTATGTTTATTCAATACTAATACCACCTTGGCAGAAAAGAAATTCCTTTATTAAATGTGGTTGTAGTACATACATATGATAATAAACATGAAGACGTATCAGATTTTAAAGTCACTGTTCTTTGCAGATTCAGCAGCTGGAGAAGAAATACCTACCATGTAACAGAACTACCCATGTGTAGATGCGCTTCGGCGCCAACTACTGATTTAACAGTCTGCGTTCACCGCAATGAATGCTGCAGTTGTCGTCCAAATTCGATTGCTGCTTCTGGTTCAGCTGCTCTCCAAATTTCAACCATCTGTTGGTAACTATGCTTTATACGAATTTTAAGTTATTCAATTTTGATTTTTTGTTACTTTTATTACTGTACTGTCTATTGAAAGATTCAGATACTTACATCTATTTTATTCAAGAATTTCCTGCCAAGATGAACACTTAACGTCACATAAAATACGGTTCTTATGCGATACGGTTGTTTTGTCCAATTATGATGTAGCTCAGCTTGCCGCAACTTGCATTTTTAGAAATAATTATTAAATAGTTATGTAGGCCATGTATGGAAATACTCAGAAGGACAGGAACATGAGATGCAGTGGAAACAATAACTAGATTAAAATGGAGTTGGACAGGACAAGTGACGGACTAAAAGACTCGTCGAATGGAGACCGAGACAGCAAGCTTACCGAAATTAGGGACGACCACTGACCAAATGGGCAGATAACCTGAGGCGTATACATACAGATTCGTTTCCGGATGCTCAAGATAGAAATCTGTTGAAGCAAACAAGGGAGGCTTATGTCCCGCAGTGGTCTACTATGAGCTGAAAGAAGAAGAAAAAGAAGATTCATACAACAAATTTTTGAGTGAAAACTAAACTTAGTTTCTTACATAAACGTATGTTGTATAGTTCAATTTGCGATATTGAAATATGATTTCTTACATTATTGTTACTATAAGGCGTTTACTATCATACGCATCTTTTCATTGATTATCGTTTCTAAGGTTGTGAGAGAGAGAGCGAAACAGATATTTTCTGAAAGCATATCCACCGAGAGAAAGAATTATTGGTAGCTTTCGAATCTACATATACTTAATTTGGAGAAAATTCGTATTATGCTTCTCTTGTAAGATACGTTGTTTTGAGTAACAACAGCACGTTTCTCAATTTTTTGGTGCATACATGTAGTCTATATTTCTCAAATCATAAACCAATTCTTTTATCTGTTATATTCAATTTATTGAGTTGTTCTTTCCTTTGTGGAAGAATTGACAAATAACTCGCTTCCTGAATGAATTTGTTTTCTCTCTCTCTCTCTGTATTATAAAATTCTAAATCTCGGGGGGTGATGATCTTGTCAGGATTTGAATTTAGTCAATCATTGTGAATAGTTTCAAGAGCGAACTGGAAATGTCGATATATGTGTTTCGATGTCCACTGGTTGCAGCCGACGCATCGTGTGATGGAAACGACAAAAGAGTAATTCCAATTTCTTTACAAAACTTTACAACATCTACTGATACATGGGATTCATGATTGTCTGTCTAAGAAGAATAGAATTTGCAGTATTGTTCAGAAATCCTTACACTTCCAACTGTGTATGTTATTACCCAAGGTATTTATTATTTCCACAAAAGTAATGCAATCTCTCGACGCTCTGCTGAAGATGCTTGTTCTACTTGCTTTTTATCCTTAGTAGATATAACTTTAACCGATTTCAAACAGTTGACAGCCCAGTCTCATTCAGATTTCTTAAAACTGATATATAATTATCGAAGAAGTCATTGAAATGGCCCTTGTTGAAGCCAGCGGATCTTATCGGGCTATCGGGCTTCCTTAGACACGTCTGGTTTTTGCCTTGATATAAATGTATAAACCCATTGTAGAATAATGTGGAACATAGATAAGAGGCCAATTTTTGTTCTTCTGAGTTTGAGAAAACTCAACTGTGTGTTTATTTTTGAAGGTTTTTTCCTTTTTCATTTTCATCCTCGGACATGCCTGAATGTTCTGAATTGTCATACTGGCTCTCTCTATACTTATATTTTATTACTCGAACTCGAGAAACAGCTGTGTTTCTATTCAAGTCATGTGACCTGGTAGCAGTCTTAACAGGCACTTTGTGCTTGAAGGTAACTTTCAGGACATTTTCTATTGCATTTTCATCATCTTTACCTCTCGATCTGTTTTATGAATATAATTATCTTAGCGGTATCTAAAGCTATTTACTTTGAAAACTGTAGATACACATTGGGAATCTTTCAACCATGGTTGAATCATCCACAGGCCAACATGATTTATTCCTCCTCATGTGCACAGCTCGGACGTGAAAGAAACCAAAACGAACAATAAGGTTATGTTTTCCTGTTTTATCAATGCCTATGAATCCTATCTTCTAAATTCTATACTAAGTATTTGCTAAATAATAAAAATGCATTGAATAGCTTATAAAAAGCAAAAATTGAAATTCTTACCTTCTATAAGTAAAAACTTTCACCTATAAGTAACTTTATTACAACGTCTTCTAGATTACTGAAATTCGATGTGCTTGTTGCCACATACATAACAAAATAACATCACAACGAAAAATGCCGCGAAGTTCCGACTGTCTGAAATAATTTGACTGGTTGATTTGAAGTTTTTTAAACTACTTTTCTTGTAATTCTTTGTATGATGTATGATGCAAATGCAAAGTTCGATAGATTATGATAGAATTTGAAGATTTTTGAAGCGAACACTTCTTAAATAGGCGGTTTCTGTAATATATCATAAAAGAACTGCAGTTTTCTACAACGTATAAATTAACGGTGAACGACAGTTTTCTTGTTAGACTGGCGTCAGTAGAATAACACTGCAAATTGGATAAGAAAATAAACACAGAACAGTTAGTTTATTTACATCATAAATCATGTTATAATTGCGCCTGTATTTTATCAGAGAGTGCATTCTCTGAGTTATTTTTTCTTTATGTGCCAACTCATTGAAAGAACTGAAAAAACATTGAACGATGCAGTTATTTATTTTGGACAATGAATGAATTTCTAAGCTATTATAAATTGAGTATCGTTGGCGTGGCGGGTTAAGTTAGATTTTATGTATCTGTTTAGCAACTGCATTAAATAGCACAAATATTATCTTTTTAGGCGCTTCACCTTTATAAAACTTACAATTAGAGATGGAAAGTTGGAAGATTTGCAAAAATACTTGTCTGGTCACCTTGACTGCACCCTATTAATTTGTTATGCATTGATACCCTGTATATTCTTCTTTAAAATAATAATCTAAAAATCCGTTTTGATTGCTAATGTACTCTCAAATATGTATTTCTTTCCTTCTAGACATAATTGGAGAGAACAGAGATTCATCTTACTTGTTGGTGTAGCATTTTGACGTACGATTTAATTCCTCAGTGGTAAAAAAGATATTCTAATTAATCATAGTTCTCATTAGTTTGAGAAGCGCCTTCTTCAAGAGAAGTGCATTTACATATGTTAGCTAATTCTAACGCATTGCTAAAAGGATATCATTTGAGTTTACTGCTTGGAATAAATCTGATACAAGATACAACTATGCGGTTTTATTCTTGCTTTCAAAGTTGCTTTCTTTCGTTTAATTTTCTAGTCACCCATTAGTAGATTTTAAAACTTGGGAATACGGAACGAAGCCATGATGACTTGCTTCAAAATAGGCCACACTAGGATTATTTAGTTGATAAAAGAACTTCTTTCCATCTAAGAAACTGGAGGAAGAAAATAGATCTCGCTTGTTTTCTATACCATTGAATCTTGTATGGATTCTCTGAAGCAAGAATATTTTTGATATGCGTATAGCAGAAGAAACTGCCTCGGAAAAGTATACAACGGTCTTTTCGGTAAAGGTCTACGCCAACCTCTCAGATGACAAACAGACTTTGATGAAGCTAGAACAACAGAGCAAATGGGACCAAAAGTAATCCTCCCACCCAGAACGAGAAATGCTTTTGTCAGTCAGTCAGTCTGGACACTAATTTCAAAGCAATCTTAAATCTGAAAGCCCACAAGACGCAAAGATAAAATGAAGAAATACTGAAAGACTGAAATAATTACTAGCTCTGGTGTAGTTCAGATTTTGTGCAATCAACGCATTCCTCGGAACCTAATTTCACAAAAGATATTTTAGTCTTTTTGTATAATTTGTATGAGATGGGAATATATTGCTTTAATAAATTCTTTTTATTACAGGCATGTTTTTGCCGATGCAATGTTAAGATATGGTTGATCCAAAAGAATTATTATGCTCAATATTCTTGTCTGTTTTGTTCATGTTAGGATGCCCTTCTTGATCTGGTTGTGGTGTTAACGATTTACTCCTATTAGCACTAACACCTTTCATTAGCTAGTCATTTTCCAAAATTGATCCAAGAGTTAGTTTGCTAACAGACACGCTTTGTAAACATTGATTTCGGAAACGTCTTCTAACAAAAAAAAATTAAATGTTTATTTCGTTCCATTGATTCTATTTACTGCAAGAAAATTTCAATCTGGAGCTTGTTAAATAAGAAAATCTTAAACAGGTTCGTGCCCATGCTCCACAATTCTATTTTGCTGGATTATACCAAGTTTTAAAGTTCAAATCAAAATATTGAAGTTTAATTGATATTGAAATTCGCATTAGGCGAAAGATAACTCCGCAAGCTGGCTTTTTAAAAGTGGTTATGGCCTGTTTGAGATTTTCTTTATCAAACGTACCTTATTCTAAAGTCTCACAGTTTCAGTTTCTCAGTGTGCGAACACAGCCCAGATAAAATTTTTAGTATTGCTGAGAGCGCTGATTACGTCTTCATCTTTTCCATTATCATTCCAGATGTCGTCATCTTCCTACTCCCCTTCTACATCTGTATTAGTTTTGATTGTCTCGTTTTTATTTATTACTTCAATTTCAGTATTTATTCTTTTTTTTCTGATGCGTTGTTTTTTCATTAACAGTGAAGTTCTTATCATTATGTACATCATCTTTGTGTCTCTTTAATATTAATACGAGGGTGGTTTGATAAGTGTTTAGGCTGACCATGAAGATAGCACCACAGGTCAAAATGCTTTTATAGTTACGATGGTCCATCCTTCAGATGGCACTGCTCAAAATGTCACCAAACAGTGGACTTCAACAAGCAAACCTGCTCCGAAGGAGGCGAAGACGGCGCCATCTCCAGGGAAAGTAATGGTGACTGTTTTTTGGGATTCAGATGGCATATTGTTCATAGACTATTTGCAAAAAGGAAAAACAATAACAGGATTGTATTATGCTTCATTATTGGACAGATTGAAGAAAAGAATCTAGTCCAAAAGACCTCAAATGCAGAGGAAAACAGTTCTCTTTCATCACGACAATGCGCCGGCTCACACGTCGATGACTGCGATGGCTAAAATTCATGAACTTGGCTTCGAGTTGGTTCCCCAACCCCGATTTTCTAGATCTGGTCCCGAACTACTATATTCTCTTTCCAAACATGAAAACATGGCTTGGAGGAAAGAAATTCACGAGCTATGATGAAGTGATAGCCGCCGTGAACGCGTATTTTGCAGACTTTCAGACATCGTATTTGTTGAAGGGGATCAGAAAGTTGGGGCATCGATGGATGAAGTATATAGACCTAAAAGGGGATTATGTAGAAAAATAAAATCGATTTTGACCAAAAAAACACTTCGTTCTATGTTAATCTAAAGACTTATCAAACCACCCTCGTAGATGATGATTAATAAGTACAAGCTTCCCTACTCGTTCACTAATTATCTACCTTTTTCTTATTCAGTATGAAAAAATGCACGTTTACATTGCTGTTTTAACCGCCACTTTTTTCAGATTCTTCCACCATGTAACAGAATCAATCCGCCAATTTTTCTTGATCGGTGTCTGAATATTCAGCACCTTCAACTATCTATTCGTTATTATTCCACCGTCTGAGTTATGGGTCAAGCAGATTTGCTGCTTTATGATTATGAATCGTTTGAATACTTCCAGCACTGATTCTTTTCGAATAATACTGTCTAACTTGTATCTGAATTTGTTTGAATTGTTATATAAACTTTTTTCTAATGATGAAATTATTGTTAAATTAGTCTCATTACCAATTTGGAAGTAATGTAAATTAATACTTGTCTGAAAACATCTGCTAATACTTTAAGTTATAGCAACTAAATTTCTTATTTGAGTGTCGGCCGTCATATTATCGAGAAATGAATGTAAACTACTGTGTGCTTCGATTACTAATCCTTTCGTTCACATGCAAATTTCGATTTGATTTAGCAGGGGATTTTTTATTTTCGTTTCTTAAAACACTACGTGATGTAGAGTTGTTAAACGCTTCTTGTAGTTTCTGGCTTTGTCAGTATTTGCAAATGCACCGTTTATTTTTTATAGTAAGAAATTTATTAATTATGCCCATGTTTTAATTTAGTAATAAAAAGTGAGATTACGTTGCGGATAATATGCAATTTGGCGCAATGGGAAGTGACTCTACGCGTGGTAACGTGCATGGTGTCAAAACGGATATTGAAGAAACAATTTTCACATATTTTTCAAATCGTTCCTTTTTATTTCAATGAAAAATTCCACGTGAAAAATCTCGCTGTTGAGTGTAGAGAATAGTCACATCGCATTGCAGTTGTAGCTGCAGTTGCAGTTCTTTCTGGGGGACGTCTTTGATTACTTAATATCGATAAGACGGGTGTTGGACAGAATAGTATGACCAGTCAGAAATGACGGTTTAACATATGAGTCAGACTAATCCATTTTTGTGAAAATACATATGAACAGGAGAATCTCATGTCATTCTGCCTGACACTAGACTTCGTACTGGAAAAAACACAATCGTTGCGACTTGTATCAAAAATTTACAAAACTGATATATAAAGACGAACAGTGAAGATACTGTTACTACAGCAATGAAGCGCATCGTCAAAAACAGTAATTATGTAACTTTAAAGATTTGGAAATTTATAGCTAACTCTCGCGATATTGGTTTTAGCTGTTTTCCGCCATTTTGATACATTTTGATTTTGCCAATACGTACATAAAGGATAAGAGTTAATCCATTTATACCTATACTCTGATTTCCTCAAAAACGCAAAACAAAGGAATTTGCTTTTTGTGGAGTTTTTAATAGAATTTAGCTGAATCCGTAGATATTCCAACCACCCCCGCCTCCGGTAGAAATTTTTAACGTGCAACTCATCTTAGTCACAATGTGCAAAATCCTTTTACAGATTTTTTTTCTCGCAAAGGGTTTCAGGACTGAGGCTGGGATCGAAACCACCTTTGGCTTAAAATCAGATGCTTAACTATCAGAGCCACCGAGCTCCAAAGAAGTTTGAAATGTTTAAAATACGAATCTTGTCTGTTGGTGTGGTGTTATAAAAGTAATTGGTATCGCAATGAAAGATTTTTAAAATCTCGAGGTTCTTGTTATGTGTAGTCTTCCTTTGATTTGATTGATTTTGGGTTGATAAATTCATTATTACAGTACACAAAAATACGCAATGTGATAACCTGGTAATTCATTCAGTAATTAAATACAATTCAAAACAATAATAAGTAATAATAATATTAGGATCATATAAAGCATTTTCATTTCTGGATAAATAAATTAAAATTAAAAAAATATCAAACAGGTATCCAATTATTCATTATTCGCCGTTGATTAGAAACTTCATCATTCAATTCTGTTTGAACAATTCCAATGACTTTATGAATTTCTTTTCTAATATCTTCGTTATCTTCAGTTATAAGAATTGTTCTGTCTAGATCATTGGTAGCTCCTCCATAATAATCTAGTCTTCAATGCTTGGTTAACAAACGAAATGTAGCATCATTCTATATAAACGCTCTATAATATTGGACTGAATTCTAACCATCCCTTTCTGCAATGGCTCTTGCAATGGTAGCAAACAACAGGTTATTTCTATTAAATTCCATGAAATCTTCAGATTCAAATTATAGTTTACAGTATGGTGTATTTTCACCTAATGATAACCATTTATTGTATGCTGCATATAACTTCACCACAAGTTTCTCTAACTCATTCCATGCAAGAAGTATTGGGTTCTCTACAAGAATATATCGATGAGTGAACAAGTAATTTGTTAACTCTACACCGTATAAGAAAACCATAGTCGTTTTGAATGTATGATGAAAAGGGTGATTAGGTTGTGTAGATAGACTCCTAATAACTTGTAAAATAGGGCTACGAAGAGGAATTTTATTTGAAATTCCACTATACATTCAAACAGAGAGCATGAGCCTATATATTTATGCCAATCATCTTTAATAAGTGTTTCACAGTGCTTGACGCTTTCTTGCCACATTTTGACGACATACTTTGAAAGAGTTCCTTGCCATAAATTTGTAACCCTAGCTTTAGGTGGGGGTTGCGAACTGATTGCTTATTTTAATATGTCTTACAATATGCCTATACCATTTCAATGGGATTGTATTCGCAATGGTATGAGGGTAATTGTAAGATATTTTGCCCATGAGCGCTTAATAAATTACCGATGACATTGTTTTGATTTACTAAGAGATTTTTGACTATAGCTCATAATTGGTGTCTCGTCATCTTGTCATCAAAAGTAACATTGCTTTTTGTCAGAAATCTTGCAATTATTTAAAATTAAGCTGCATTCCGTTAAAGATCTATCGGCACATCTTACATTCTACTGTCATGCTTCACTTTCTTCGGATTGCCTCTTAACTCATTATCACGTACTCACATATGCACTGCCTCTCCATTTTGGTATATCCATGTTTCATCCAAATATACAAAATTGATTTTTTTCTTTCGATTTCAAATATTGTAGATATTTTCTCTGCCAATATATGTTTTTGTTTAGTTAAAATGTAGCTGCGATTAACTTTTTTAAATTTGCATCCCATACTTTAAATAACTTTTGCTTTTGATTCTGTAAATTCCAATTCCTGCTTTGCATATGCTAATAATGTAGCTAAAGTAAAATATTCTCCCCTTTCATGATAGTCCCAGACTTTCCTACTTAAGTCCTCTTCAAAGGTGTGAATTTTAATTTCGTTCTTCCTGGAATAGTTGCTGCTTCTTCCAGTTTACCATTTGCAGCTTTTGTAATGATTTTAGAAACTTCTGAGTAAGATATCTATTACACAAAAATCGTTGGATATATGTTAGATGAAATATTTTCTGTTTGCTGAATTACTGCTTCAGATTAAGGATAGGAGCTATTACGATTGGATTGATTTTTAGTTCTGTTTCATTTATTTTTCTGTTGTAATTAAAAGATTCCAACATATTGAATACTTGCTGGTTGCCACCGGAAAAGTAATACAATGTTTTGTTCTTCCCTTATTGTTTTGTATTTTCTTTTTTCCGCACTGAATTTGGCTTTAGTTTCCATGATTTCATTTTTTGGGGATATTTCCACTTTTTTTCCATTCTGTATCAATACTATTCTATAATTCAGAAAAACTCATGTCAATTTTGTTTTCTTAATTTAAATGTGAAGACTGCTCATTAAACAGCATCATGATTCACGAGGCAATAAAAGATGTACGTATCGATGAAAACTTTGCAACGATCCAGGTACGGTTTCACAACAAAATTCGAGATTCCCAGAAGAATAAAACTGCATCCATAAAGTTGTTTTTACCATCCAAAATAAGTAGTTGTGGTTTGTTCGAGGGCGTTTGATGTAAATATCACTTTTTAGTCAATTAATATGTTTTTCATGCAGTTTTTTATCTGTGTATTTATCGGAACTTAAAATGAATAAAGATGGATAATGGGAACTACGCCCAAAGAATCGTAACCTTACGTGATCAGAATTTATGTTAATTTTTAACAAAACTTTAAAATTCCAGGAATTCTCGGAACTTTCATAATTTTAATAAAAGTGGATTTTAGTTTCTCAGCTATTCTTAAGAATTCACATGTCGCCTTTACAATCCTTAAACGACTTTCTTCAGTAATAAAAAGTGAACCGAGTTCAAAGTTATTTACAAATACTTTAACGTTTATGCATGGCATTTACACGTAACTACATGTGACACTCGTCGTTAACAACATTATTTTATGTAGATAGTCATTTTCATTATTCCATTAAATTAATGGAACTACGTAATTTGCGGTTCATTAAATAAAATTAAAAGAGTTTTCCATATTTTTCTTTTCGATTCTATCTACAGCCATCTGTTTAATGTCTAAATAGTAAGCGATAATACTTCTTTATTTCCTGTAGCAATTTTCTGAATATACGTGAGCTTCCTCTGTGTTTGTTCAAGCGAGACCCCTTGGTTAGTAATTCTATTCATATGATTTTTCATGACGCAATTAAAGTAGAAGTTATTCCCAGTGACAACCTTACATCCTATTTCGTGCTGCATAATATAGTTAAAGATTGTTTCAAGAAAAAGAAAAATTGTAATTTCTATACTTTGAAACAGGTTAAAGTTTTAATTGCTAAGTGTCTGCGATTTTTATACATACCGAATTATTAGTGCATGTATGCGTACGTGTACTGCAATCTTGACTGCTATAATACAAAATGTCAGGATAATTATAATTGTTTATGTAATATCTCAGTTTTAATAGTGGTGGTTTTTAGTTCAATAGTTAATGTACCATATCGTCGTACAACTGACTGCATGCATAATGTATTACATAAATATGCGTCGGAAAAGGAAATCTCGTGATCAGCGTGTAAATCTGAAGTAAATTTCGAAAACAAACAACAAACACTACATACAATAACAATATTTCTAGTATAAGTAAGGTCATGGTGCAGTTTTTGCATACATAAATGAATTGAATAGTAGTTTCTAACTTGTCTAACTGTGCAATAAGGTAATAAAGATTCTACGAAAAACATAACTTGCCTAGACCAAAAAGAATTACGGGCTTTAGACAAATAAATTAACATAAATTATGGAGAAATACAAAATAGTAATATTGTGTTTTAAAATATCTTAAGCAATTTACACTTAAATTAGAACTGATATTAAATATTTATAGATTGGTACGCGAGGACATTTGGTTTTTTTCTCTTTATTTATTACACACTGATCATATTCTTACCAATGATTGAGTATTACTTGCGTCAGTGCTTATTGAGGTGTGTAGTATTATCGCGTGGCTCAATAGGCACATCGGAATACAAATCATAACTCACAAATAGCATTAGGCAACATGATAAAAAAATTGATTCAAATCAAGAATATCCATGGAAAAGTATAAGATGGACAACAAAGTACTTATATGAGGATTGTCATCTTGCGTAAGTAGTTCACCGTGAGATTACTGGCAGTACTGTGGTTCGAGCAAAGTCAAAAAAGGGAAAGATCATTAATTTGGGATGTAAAACTTAGCTCGGCGGTCGCTGAATGTTTTTTTTTGCGCGGGACACAAAAACAACCACGATGACCTTTTACCGCAGCTCACCACATATTTGATAGACGTTGTGAGTTTGATCGATTTGATGGATTGGATAGGGGTCAGCTAATTTGTTTGGTAGTATCGAACACCGGGATACTAGGGGACTAGCGAGCTGTTAATTATGGACGTGAGAATGGTGGGAGGATATTTGGACTTTTTCTTAGGTTTTCTTGATAGTAGTCCGAGAAGTTTCAGTGTATTGAGAGTGGCAGTTCGGCTTTGCTCGACCTCTGTTTCATGGAAAAATTCGAGTCTGGTATCTATCGAAATATTCCGGCCAAGTACTTTGTCGAAGGGTTGCCAAGTCAATCTATGGTGCAGGTCCTAATGACTCTTCTTTTAGGTAAGATAGTGTTGTTGCTAATTTATGTTTCCACAGCTGCATTCTAAATGCTTCTTTCCGTTGCATATACTGTATACGACAGTTTTATTACGGTTATTGTCACTATAGCACGTGTTTAGGTTCAATGCCTATCAGGAACTAAGAGTAGGGGATGGGATAGCGCTCTTTTAAAAAGAAATTCCTATACTTGAATAATGAAAGATTATTTTCATGAGGAATAGTTCAGCTAACCTTATTATAAAACACATTTCTTCATCTTACACCTAACGACATTAAGTAATTGCATAATTGTTGTTATCAAAAGAATATTACAACAATGTAATTTGTAAGATTAAGAAATTGTTGTACTGAGTCCACCGATAATTAAAGATCACTGCACAAACAAGACGACTTGTATGTAATTATTCTTAAACGATTGATTCATTGAAATCTTTCTACCCACCTTTATTTCGTTGTAAAAAAGAATGATTGCGACACCTTCTCGTGTGTAGGCATCCTAGATAATTGCCTCTATAATTTATTTTGCCGAATTGATTTCATGCTCTTTAATTTCTGTTTATATTATTTGTTGTTGCACAATTTATAATCTCTGGTGATTCATCTCTGTGGATTTTTCGTATCTATTCTATCTAAAAGGTTTTAATTTTTTCCAAGTATGCATTCCTGGCATTTTAATTTTTTTAGAAAATCTTTTAAGTTTCTAGCCTAATATTGATTTTTTTTTGTTCTGAATAACCTGTATGACCAACTGTAAGGTTAATTAAGTATTTGTTAGAAATAATAGTTTAGTATTCACGATATTGATTTTTTTTTATTCTATCAAAACATGACAATTTTGCAAAATAGTCTGTTTCGTTTGCAAATGGCAACTTTGATGATTTTTATCGAAAGGAAGATAGATATATTTTTATTCTTCATATTGGTTTACACAATGTAAATGTGCAAAAGATTCGTCGTCAACAGTTTGGACTTTGAATTACAATATTTGTTATCATGTTTAAATAATATTTACGGCAATAAAAAAATCTTGTAGAATTTGTATTTTTAGTACATAAAATTATACATAAAGTTACATCTACAATGTGCTAGCTCTTAATTGCGAGCTCTCATACTATTATTTAAGTTTTTTAAGTTTTTTTTCCTTTCTGGGCAGGTAGGCGCGGGAGCGTTTATGATCGCAGTCTACGACTGCTTTCTATTATATCTCCATCATCTCAGTCTTTTTGCCTTCTGTAGTCCATGTTCTTTATCAAGCTGAACTGTATAAGACAGATGGCGTTTAATCTGATTCAATATTGAATATGAGATGATGTCTTCATCATGCTCATAAAGTAGAGTGTTATGTCTATGACTTCTTTCCTACTGTTAACAAAGATCATTTTTTGGTCTCATTTCATTTGTTATTCTTCCATATCCGAGGAGAATCTTTCTCTGCTAGTACTTCTACAGTGTACAGTGGTTTTGGCCGTTGGTTTTAGGTGACGTATGTCGATCCGAAAATTACCTTCTTTCCATTCCCTGAATATGTTACTGGCAATTTAATGACTGAAACCACCTAACTGAACATTATTGATGATTCTACTATTGTAACTTGAAATCTTGCTCGTTTCCATTGTGTTTCTATGGGTACTGAAGCCATAATCTTATTTAAATTCACTCGAAAATATCTTAATTACAGTACTAACCTTCAAGCTTTCATTTTGGGTAAGTAGATATATTTTGTTGCATAAATTCAGGGCTTCTGGATTAATCAATGTCTAACGTTTTTGGTGGTAAATGCACCGAGGACCGTTGAAGCTGACCTAGGGTGATGTTATGTTAATTTGAACTAATCTGATCATGGCTTACCTTAGTTGTTATCTCATTCTTCATTTCTTCTTCTTGTTTTACCCCTTCTTTGATTTTTTTTGCTTGGAGAGGCTTTAGACGTACTTTTATAGAGATATCGTCTGAATAAACAGTGAACATGGGATATGATCAATAAGTTCAGTTCAGCAAATAATTCATTAGTTATTAAAACGTAGAGAAGTGAAAGATATTCTAGATATTCTAAAGATATCATTGTACATTTTTTTAGTTTTAGCTGTGATTTACTGTCCCTTGTTCTAGTTTATATATATAAGTTCTTGCCTTATCCAGGATGGCCCAAAAGTCAGTTTACCGATTTTAATTTAAAATGACCAACATCAAATATGTGAAACATGTATTATTGTAAAAATATAAACAAATATTAGCGATAATTCTCAAAGTGATGACCATTGTCTTCGATGCAAGCTTTACATCTGTCCTCAACAAAACTACGGATGCGCCAGATTAATTCTTTGTTGTTATTAACATGTTCAAAAGCGTTCTCAATTAACAATATTAATGGGTTTTTTTTGAAACATTGTCATTTATAATACCCCACATAGAAAAATTACATGAAGTTATGTCGCATGACTTGGTGGCCAATCCTATGTTCCTCGACGACCAGGCCATTCAGTAAAAGTTGAATCTTTGAACTTTGGCACAACACTGGCATAGTGTGGTGGTGCGCCATCCTCCTGCCAAATTATCTCAGTACCCTCAAATAATGATGGACTATTCTGTAATTCGGGAATAGCAGTTTTTTAGCATGTTCAGTTAGCTATCGTCAGTAAGAGTGTCTTCAAGAAAATATGGCCCTATGAGATCACCATACCAATGCCACCCCATACGCAAACCCCAGGATTTTCATCAGACCAGTAAATTGAGTTTTGCCTATTGACACGTCCGTTTAATTTAAATGTTGCTTCATCAGTCTACAACATTCTCGAACAAAATTGCGGCTCAGCTGCTATTCGAATTAACATTATGTTGCAGAATTGCACTCTAGTCATAATCGTCTTCATACAAGGCATGAAGCAATCGTGGTCGATACGGTTTAAACTTTGGACTCTTTAGTAACCGTTGTAGATTTGACTGGGAAATATCCAATTCTACAGATGCTTTTCTTTGGCTCTGACGAGGGTTTTGTACAAAACTTTGTGCTACTACTTGCAAATTATGTTCAGTCTGTGCGATTCTTGTGCGACCAAATTTTGGTGCATTGCAAACACTTCCTGTCTCGTCATAACTTAATGCATAATCCTTATCAGTGATAGACCATCGTTTGAACAAAAACACGCGCTGTTCTGTAGTAAACATTTTACAATAGGGAACGTTTACAATTATCGACAATTATAAATGTCAGCTATTGACAACTATGATTTAACTGCGTGGCAACAACTATTATAATGAAGCGACATGTCGTATTTTATTAAAGGAATCAGGTAGGTAGTATGCTGTTTTTAATTTAGCAGGAACAACAACTAATGCGTTCGTTCTTACTCAATTTTCTACAATTTGTTTGTTTGCGCTCGTATGGGATTGTTCGTGTTCGAATGCGCTCGTTCGTGATCCACGCTGCGCGAGTTGTTTGTTTTTGCTCGTTCGCGCTCGTTCGTTAGATGTGTCCGCATCTTAAGAATTTAGAATAGCAAATAGAAAACCGGGATATTGAAACATTGTAGTAAAATTGTATTGATACACTTTTGGGCCACCCTGTATATTATTTTAATAATAATAAGTAATAGTAAATCGTTTATTTCCAACAGAAAAAATTCCAATTACAGGAAAACATTAAAGAGAAATCAAAATAGTTAATGACATGACCACAAACGTGCCATGAAATTGCTATACAAACTGAATGTCAAGAACCGCCAGTAAGAATTATCTGAAATTGCTACCATAGGTGAATTCACAATTCAATTAACTAATTAATTAAAATAATATAGTGAAGATTAGTGCAAGTAGAAAATAATTTGCTACCTTATTGGTCAAAACTAATTAATTAACTAACTAATTATTAGTGAAAGCTGGCAACCAACGTAGAACGAAACTGTTTAAAAGTGATATAATGCAAGTCTAAATCTAATTTTGCATTTGCATCATTGTAAAGTTTACATATTGCGATTATTGGAGACACTAAGTGACGACATGTATTAACTTTATATGAAAAGGTTACATTCGCTCTTGTTTTTATGTCCAGTACTCTAAAGTTTATAAATTGAAGAAGTAATGGAGCATTGTAGCAGTGATTTATTAATTTATATAAAAAAATTAAGAATTGAATATTACATCTTGCTGACAATGATTGATAATCAAAGCATGTTAACAATTCATGATAATTGTTAGTTACGACAGGCTTTCCTATTTGAAAATTGCAGTACCTCAGAAATCTCTTTGCATTTTGTCGATTTTTAAATTAAGATATAATTACCGCGCATTCCAAATTATAGCTCGGCACTCCAATCTTGATCGAACAAAGGAATTGAATAATAATTGGAGCGTCTCAATATTTAAAAAGTGTTGGGAATTTCTTATAATGAAAGCTAGCTGCTTGAATGCCGAATTTACTACATTTTCTTTGTGACAGTCAAAACTCAGCGAAGGCGTAAAAGTAATACCAAAATTCTTTCAAATATGAGTGCGCTCCAGATCTATAGAATTCATTACGTAATTGTAGGTTATGACATTGCGCTTGTTGCAGTAAATCATACACTGGCACTTGCTTATATTCAAATATAATTGGTTTTTAACTGACTATTAGTGGACCCTGTCCAAATCGCTCTGCAAGCTCCTACAATCATCAACAGTTTTTATTGTAGTATATAAAATAAAATCATCTGTGAAAAGCAGTTTACATGACGATTCAACTGAATCACCAATGTCGTTCAAATATCGTAAATAATACAGGACCCAAAACACTACCCTGAGATACTCCTGATGTTGGTCTGAAGATATATGAATTGAAACCATTACATGAGACATATTGAGTTCGATTAGATAAATAAGTTGATAGAAGGTTTATTAAAGAGTTATTAAAGCCAAAAAGAGATAGTTTTTGAAGCAGAAGGGAATGGTTGACTGTGTTGAAAGCCTTAGAGAAATCGGTGTAAATTACATCTACTTGGGATTTTTCGTCTAATGTGTTCGATACATATTGAGTGAATATTGCTAAATTTGTAATAGTCGAACGTTTATTTACAAAGCCATGTTGATCGGGTAATAGTAAATTTTCAATTTGTTACCTAAATGTATTATGAAGTACAATTTTGAATAATTTTGAAAAAACACTTAGACAGGTCTGTCATTTTTTATATTATCTTTATGTTGTTTCTTAAAGATTGGAATAACTTTGGCCTCTTTCCACGTTTCTGGAAAGGTTTCTCATTTAATACTTAAGTTTAAAATGATGTTCAGTGAAACACATAGAAATTCAGCACATGCTTTAAGAATATAAGTAGGAACTTTATGTAGATCGAGAGAGCGGGTATTTTTAAAATCACTAATGCCTTTAATTGTATCTGCTTCAGAAACTTGCGATATACTAAAAGTGTTACCAACATTAGATGTACCCCATAGTTAATGTTTGTTTAAATTCTTCAGTTTAGTTGATATATAAATATAATAGAAGTAATCTTTTTGTCATTTGGGATTTATTATACACTTCCTAAAAATTATTTCTAATATAGGCTGAGAATGCACAACTTGACAATTAAAAAAACGAAGCAAGTTTTCCAGCGAACGAAACCAGGGCCAACCCTGGCCGAAGCCTTGTCCCAAAAAGCTTACGTCAACAAAGTTTCGTCGATTTAAATTGAACATGGGGTTCATGTCTATACCAAATCTTACAGTAGTTTTTGAAGAAAATTCGCATCTTCTTCTTCGACTACTGAGAATGGCTGCATATCTTTATCTATCATCTATTCCAGCTTAATATCAGTTAACTTTTTTCTTTTATATTGTCGTTTTCTTATCTTAGATTGCACTTGAACAAACGACCCGAAATGACTTTGCTTAGACTTTCTTTTCGCTGGTAAAACTTCTATTTCTCTCCCCTATTTGTACAGTGTAATTTTGGAACTTCTTGTTTGCTTTCTAATGTTTTTTGAAATTCGTGGAGTTTCCACTGCTTGTATATTGTATTTTATTGTATTTGGTATCATTACTTCCTCAGCTCTATTATGGAGACGAATGACACGCATGAAAAAAATCAGATCGATTAATCACTATAAAGTATAACTATTAGGAATGTGGGACAACTTGGGACAACCTGTACAATAACTATTGGGTCAAAAGATATCAATAACAATGCAAAACATGAAAATAGTTCCTGTTAAATATCGTCTTAGTATATATTGTTACGTAAAGAAATATCGAGCTGTTTTTTGCATCGTGGTTTATTTCGAGTATAATATATTACTAACGATTTTGCACAAATGCATGGGTCGCTCATCCAATAGGTATTTATAGAGACATACCACAAAAATAAAAAATTAAGAACGGTTTAGATAACTTAAAGTAACTTCTTTAGGATCTCGCATTATTCATTAGAGAAAAACGAAAATGCACTCACATGTTTACGAAACCAAAACTTTAGTAGTTTAATATTATATTAAATAAACTGCTTCTTAATTTAAACCGCTATTAAACAACCTCAAGTAAATAAATAAATTCTGCACTTAATCTAGTGTGTACAAAAACAAAAATATAACCAAGATATTTCAACTTTAAACATTGCCATAAATTTCAGGGGTATTTTCTATAAATAAAAGTGGAGAAATGCAACGGTTCTTGTTAATGAAAACAAGGGGGCAAATAGGTGCATAAATAAACTAGATTGTCAAATTTGTGGGTAAGTAATAACAACACAAATAGTGAAGAGGGCAAAACAAGTCATAATCATGCCAGATTAGAATGGCGCAATGATACCATTGCCAACAGTTCAGGATTTATAGTTCCTTGAACTGTATATTATCGCGATTTCTGAGAAGATCGCAAGGAAGAATTTTGCAATTACCGAGTAATTTTTTGTCGTCCTACTTTTTGTTGAAATAGACATGAATATTGGAAAAATCTTTATAATTAATCATAGACAAGGAAAAAGAATTTGGTAAATTACAGGTTTAATTTGCAGTGCAACTGATGAAATTATAATGTTTAACTCGACAATTTACACATGAATACTGCACATAGCAAAAAAATTGCAAATTGCATGTTCAAGTATCTTTTTAGAAAAAATTCAGTAATTAGGTATTTCCGAAGAAAAGTAAGCCCCTAAGAATAATAATACTAATAATATTAGAAATGCACTTTACTAAGTTTTTTGATAAATTAAATAATTTAAGATGAGTAGTTGAAAGTTTTATAACAAACGTATACTAATGCTAGTGGTTGTCGTCACGTAGGACGACATAATCCTGTCATCGATAATTGCAATACAACAAAAACATTTGAATTTGCTAGAATTGTTGATCAAAAATACAAACATTTTATCATCACTGGAATATTTGTATTTTGGATAACATCAATTAAATGTTTTGAAAATAATAACCATCACATTTAGGCAAATTGAAAGATGGAAGTTTTATTTATTAATGGAACGTATATTGTCTTTTCTAGCTTTGTTTACGTCCTTGGTTGCTACACCAGTGTCTGACGTTCTGTTTATGCTTTTTCTGTAACAGGCAATCATAATTTTCTGTCTCTTGAAATCTCAATCGCTCAGCTTACAGTTAACCACCCAACCCACTGAATTAGGTTTTCCTTCTGCTTCTGTTACCGTATCTATTGACTTCATTCGTTCTTCTATCATACTGTAAGCTGGTTGCACTTTTTCTCAATGTCGCATTTCTCTCTGCAACATTTTGTCTTGATAGTTGAAGTTCTGAAAATCTAAAGAATGAGGCATAAGTCCGTCACCCTTTTTGATGTTTAGTTGCTATTATTTACTACTTTAAATCGAACATTTTGAAACAGTAATTATTATTTTAATGCACTAAATATCCCCTCGCGACCAATTCTTCGGATTTCTACCCAAACTCCTTTGGAAGAGCGGCGCCAAGTTCAGCAGCAATTTTATAGGATATTTGCTGCCACTTGTTTAAGAAATGCCGTACAGTTTGTAAGGATGAGGTACCTTGGCATGTTTTCTTTTGTATAAAACCCAAAATTCTTCAGTGAACGGTGCCTGGGGACTATTGGGTGGGTTCTCCTTTTGGTCTATAATTAATGCCGACTTCGTCTAGGTATTCCTTTACCTCCTTTTTATAACGCGCTGTTGCGCTATCTAACCATAAACGACGTCGTTGGTTGAATATTTTTCTTGTATCCAGGAAACTAGGATTGCCTTTATACATTGATCTAAGCAAACCAAACCGTTCATATTGCCTTTAATAACCACTGGTGGCGATACTTCAGCAATTGCTTGTCAAATTATGTCTGTTGGATACTTTTGCTTAGTTTTGAGTATAACTGCATCTAGAATTTTCTTATCATCAACTGACGTGTAGAATTGACGACCTGCAACATTTTTCGAATCCACAGGCATGTATGTTTCATCATCCAGTATGATTATTTTTTCTTTAAATCAGTGATTGTCACACAACGCACGGTACATCTTTTTTGATTTGACATTTTGATTTTCCTTATACGTTGGCGCTGTTTGTTTAACATGCGATTTACTACCTGCCATTTTTTCTAATTCTGAGTTATGTTCATCGAGTGTTGCACTATGAATTCGCGATGAAAGTCTAGGGCCCCTTTTTGATTCTTGCAATCAGTTTAGGTATTATATGTATGACTGCTTCTACATTTATGTTGGAAATATCCCCTTTATTATGCTATTTTACTTATAGCCTAAATTTACAAACCCAGAAATTAAGTTTTTTCATATTGATTAGTCGTATTAAAGTAATATCAGCTCAATTGCTCACAAATACTTTGTGCTTCTCTATTTTTCATTGTCATTGTCGATATAACACTAACATTTTACAAGTGATTCATTTGTTTTACAAGGCAAGTTTGATATTCTCAAAAAAAACATTATTTCATTGTTACCAGCCTACTATTTAAGGAGTTACTTGAACTTCCTCATCCTTTATAATTGAAGGTTTGTAACCTAACTAGACATTATAAGACAGAAAATCAACTTTGAGAACTTTAATTCCCAAGTATAAAAAAATGTAGTTTTGGACGAAACTGCTGTGCGAAACTACAATTAAGTTTATGCATTCTAAATAAATGACACATAAATTGGTGCTTGCTACTAATGTTTATGGTAGTGTCGTATAAATAAACAAGCGAAATAGTCATACCTTCGACTAAATATTAACGTCTTTGTTTTTCGCAATTTTTCATTAGTGTGGCCGTTTATTACTCTCGAACCGAGAGAGTAAAAAACTACCCCATTGAGAAGAGAACATGGAATTTTATAAAGGCTTTGCTGTTAAAGATGAAAGATTATATAATCGCTTTAGAAGAATTTAGGGTATAGATTCTAGAAAACTTATCAAGCTAATTCGGTGAAGATGAGAGTTTCTTAATCTATGTCGAGAAGCTGAAAGCTCGGAATTGAGGTCGGCACCAGGAATTGCTGGACTATAAACAAGCTTCTAGTAAGGTTTTAAAGGAACTGATTTAGTCCTAGCGAAATACATTTCTATTTTATTCGCAGTTACCTTGAAGATCTCACAGTATTCGCAATTGATCCCTAAGGGAATTACTGCTTGGTGTTGACCTGGTTTGTTGTCCCATGCACTGAAAAACTGAAGAGGTTTGAATAAATAACTGTTTTTCGGGACCACCCCCGCAGACGAAGCATAACACTTGCTCACACTAGTCGAGAGATGGCATTGATGAACAAAATGGCAACAGGGATGACGATGACAAGACCATCGGCGTAAGATTTGTACCTTGCAACGGTTTTGGCCAATTTCAAGCCCGGCATCAGTATGAGACGGAGAATCTATGAGCTCGCTAAGCACGAGATTAGAAAGAATGGGAAAAATAGGATCTCCTTGCTTGTCGTATCTGTTCATTTGAATTCTATAGGCTTTCACAGAACACGGTGATAAAACAATAATATATTTGGCGAAAGAAGGATGGGTGTCAAAACGATCGAACCATTGTTGTACCGAGGAGTGTAGGACCGATTTGAAAGCCTTGCGAAGGACAGTCACCACATTGCAACGTAATGTTTGAATGTTTGACTGCATTGAGAGACCTTTTAATGGCGTATTGAAGAAGAATTTTAATTCTATAGACAACTGTCCAATTTGATAAAACGAGTCTGAAGATGGTTGAGGGTTGTAAACGGTACAATATAAGACTTTGCTATTCTACATTGCCTTTAAAACAGTATGGATTTTTAAAGATTGCGATTTGACTACTTTATTTATCGAAATAATTTTAGTCTTTTTAACTCGAGTCATAGAATTTAAATTAACTGCCGACGTCTATTAAACCTGTACTTTTTCTGCTTATGATTGCTTATCAGTCCTTTATTGAATATGCTCAAATTCATTGAAAGTTGTAATTTTCTTTTGTCTTTGTAGTAGGCTTGAAGGGCCAAGTTATTGACTTTTTGAGAGATTAGAAGATGTTGCATAATTTTTCGGAGAGTTTAGACATAGGTCTCGTGTGAATGTTTCATATCTTATTTACTGTTTAGGATGATCAGTGATTATCATGCTATCATTGGATAATTGATTGCGACCTCTGTAATGGCCGTTTATGTAGTATATGAACCGCACTCTGTGTTCATAAATGTAAGGGGAAAATCCTGACCGGTTCCTAGACCCCCCCCCCTCTTGCCATCAGTGTATTGATTCAGCACTTACCCCCCAAATTTATTTCGTGGCCCTCTTCAGAAATCTCAAATTGTCATCAAAAACTCCTTACCTTTGATTTCTTGTACAGCTATTCAAAGAGTTTGACTTTCAGGCCCTCATTTCCTTCAACGAACGTTTTCTGCAAGACTAGCAGTTTTTTATTCAATTCTTGGTTTCATGCTAGAAGCTTTTCCACTAGTGACAGGTAATTATAGATAAGTATCGTTTCACTCGCCTCTTAAAACTAAGAGACACAGGGTATATGTATCTTCCAAGGAGTAAAATAGAACTGAATGCGAAATTCCGAGAATAAATACTACATCTCTTTCTTTTCTTTGATTTTCACTTTACGTATACCTACATTCACTCCATTTGATTAATAATTTCGCAAGTGAAACGAACAAAAACTAGAAACGCTCGATCTATTTAATCCTAATTAACCGAGACTAATCCGTTTGTTTACACGTTGAATGTCTTGCATAGCATTGCATTACCCAATACCTATAAATAAACGAGATGTAAAATTGACAAGAGTGCACCAAGTTACATGTGTGTATTTGTATATGCACTTATAACATTATGATGTTTACACTAAGGTATAAATAACTGATACAATAATTTAAGGTTCTTGAATGGATGCCAAATTCTATTTCACTAAATATTAAAAGTGGCCCAACAATTAAAATATTTTAAAGTTTATTTTCTTTTTGTGTCATAAATTATTTAACAAATATTTTTTGCGTGAAAATAAATATTTTTGCCAGGAATCTAATTTACAGTTGAATATTTTATGAACGGCATATTTCAAAATCAAACTCACCTGTTTCTCAATATATCAGCACAAAATAAAAAGTGCAGAGTTTGTAAGAATTATGGGTACTTGTAAATACGTTTGTGGATAATCTACTTCGTCCTTCCATTTTTACATGTCCGTGAGTTAATAACACATACACGTAATAAGTTCTTAAAGTATTTGCTGAATGTTTATAAAAGATTTGTCGTATGTAATCTAGTCGGCCATAAAAGAAAGCAGAAGTTTGACCAGAATTCTTTAGCCAGTTATTTTTGCAGTTTATTATTCCAAAAGACAATTTGATTGTAGTGTCTTTCAATTTGGTTTAAAAAAAAAGAAGTTAGAAATTTCTAAGGTGAAATCGTATAAAACATCATCTACAAGATTATTAATATCAAGCTCATCCAACTCACTGGCAGATTCAAGTATCGAACTAGAAGCAATACGTACTATGAATATGGTTGTTGATCATTGCTTCAAGTAGTATCCTCACAACAGATTGACTTTTCTGGGCACTCACAATTTTTCAAATTATTTTTATACGTGATTCAAAGAAGTCTTTGGGAAAAGCTTTAGAATTTTTCTACTAATCTTCTTAGTTCTCTCCTGTCTCGGATAACCCAATCTGGAACAAGCCGTAAGACAATTAGTAATTTGCTCTTCTACGCCTGTACTTAACACTGTTGGACGACCTGCTCCTGTAGAACCTGTAAAGACTTTCTGGCATTGACTCTTTGATAATTACTGCCTTTGAAATTGAATAAAATTCTGCTTCTCAATAGGTTTTGTTTTAGATAATAATGTTGGAAACTGCTCTTTCCAAATTTTGTGTGGTATAAGCAACATTTGACGTAGTTTTGAATTAACTAAACATTACAAGTTAGTGCTGTTTACAATCAGAGTAATTTTTCATTGAAAAGAATTGAAATTTTTAATATTTTCTGTTGAATATTTGGGAACACATGGGGTAAGGAGGGGTAACGTGAAGAAAAAGAGAGATATTGAACGAAGCAAACAAGTAAAACAAAAAAATGTTGGCAAGGCGATTTTACTGGTTTTTAAAAATAACCTAATGTGGATAGGATTTATTTCAGCGTATGTACTATAGAAAATATTTGTCTTGCCAGATACTAATATTCCAAACATAGGTAGGTATTCAAAGTAGAACAAAATACAGATACAAAAAACAAAACAATATTTTGAAATTTAAAATTTATATACAATATAGATATAAAAAAACTAGCTACAGAAATCGCAAACCTAAAGAGACTTTCAGCCCCAGCACATTCTTCATGTGCCCAACAACTACACATTACGCACAATATCCACACTTCTCCACGGGTATTCTCCCCAAAATGTTCCATCACAAAATATGCAGGATACGTTTATCCTGGACAGAAATACTTGATTTAGATTCCGTGTTTGGCGAAGACAAAACCGTCTTCTGACGTTTAAGCGGCAACTTTTTCCTACAACTTCGATTTTGAGTTGAACTGCAATCCGGTTCTTCCGCAAAAACATTTCTCTAGTTCTTCTTTTTTTGGCGTAGAGGTTATTATCTGTGCTTTTCCAAGTTTTCTTCCTCGATTTCCTTTTTTTCCTTCAAGTTGGGTATTGGTGCAATATCTTCTAGATTAACAGAAATGGTAATATTTTCTTTTTCATTTTCTCTTGCTCCATCAATTCCAATAAGCTGCTGGTCAATAGCTTCAAGCTCTTCATCATCATGATGTGACGCGGCTAAAATAATCAACTCTTCTAACAGGATAAATACCTGTGGTGGCAAATTCTTTTCAACATCTGCTGAAATTACTACTTTTATGGTCACATTTCAGTTTTGCCTTGGGTACCTCACTTCATGCACTTTTTTAAGTAATCAACTGTACTTTAACCGACTTGGACGAATTTGCGCTCGGTCACATAATGGAAATATGTCTGTTAGCAAAGCCATCGACTAACGTATCAAGTGACTTTTTCATATGCTAACACATCCATATGTAGATTTTGGTGTTACAATGAATTTACTATACAGTTTCAATAGAATTATGAAGTCTTAAGCAATGCAGGACATAGAATAATATAGAAAATATAAATGTAATGAAAAGTAAAAGTAATATTGACGAAATACGACGAAAGTCCATCTGGGTCTTTGAAAATAGTAGTTGTAAAGACCTTTTTGCATTGTAGATCACCTGGGAATGCTACATTGATCGAAGGTAGTTTTTCGGTTTTCCAACATTGTTTAAAAGTTTTATCTAACATTTTGCATAGTAAGAAAAGAGTTAACTTATTACAGTCTAATCAAAATTAATATTTGTCGAATTAGGTTCATTATGCCTCTCGACTATTTTGTAATGATTTTGAAAAGAGACCAATTGACAAATGTAAATGGATCGCTCCGGGTAAATGAAATTCCGGATTGGGCTAAATGCAGGCTGTAGATTAATCAGTAGTCAATATTAATTTTATAAGTACATTATCCAATTTCTATCTACAATGACTACATCAAAATTAAAAGATGGATATCGCAATGGGAAAAATCTTTTAATGGTTAATTATTTTCAGAACATTGTACCTATTCCTGTTGTCAAGAATGTATTTACCGTTTTCTTTTGCATTATATTCCTTTAATGTGCTTGTTTAATGACATTACATATTATATAAAAAAAGTAATCGTTTTCTAAAATAGGAAATTTCCAAAATCTACCATACAATTAGTTGTGCTACAGTAAACCATAAAAACACCTAAGGACATTAAGATAATTTACTTGATGACTGAAATTATTTAAAGTTAATTATTTTGCAACCACAAATATTTCAGACTATGATAGCATTTCCGATTTATAATTTTGGCAAATTGGTATGACATCATTAACAAAAAATGTATAATTTAATCCTAACTACACTTACATAATGCTTGCTCTCTGACACGGTCTTTGGAGGTTATTACCACGGAGAACTCTAGTGTCTGTCTGGTGTCTGCACTCGCGTGCATGTCTGCCCAGGAAACTATAGAAGCGTTACTAAATGCGCATTACATATAAAGTTTGAATCATTTACATAACGTAAAATGCAAAATATGTACTTGTACATACCCGAGGGACGTCACATATTACTAGTAGGTAGTTAGTCCATCGTTTATAATTTTTCATAGGATTTTTGGGGATTCTAAGATGTTTTGTGAAAAATACTATAAAAGGATCTAACTTATGTTTCTCTTTTCGTGCATTATTATTATGTCATCTTTGGTAAATATCTTAAGATGATTCACGCAAGATAGGAGGACCAGCTTAACATAAATCAACCTACAACTTACCGAATATATACATTTCTGGAAAACACGCCACGCAATTCAAAGTATCACATTTAATGCAAATGAAGTAAAAGTATTAAACATAGATAGAGATACAAAGCACTTTTTTATCACTTCATAGATCTTTTCAAAAGTACTATTTTCACGGTACATTTTCCTCATCGCTGATGAACCATGGCTCACATGTTTTTCAAGAAGTTTAATAAAAATGTTGAAATAAAATTGCTTGAAGCCTCAAAAGAAAGATTAAAAAATGATGTGTAACGAAATAAATGAAATAGAATAATTCTCACCAAGCTTAAATCTTGAAAAATAAAATAAAATACATGACTTAAATGCAGTTCAAATAGAAGAGATATGTCGAATCAGTTATTGATAACACTTCATTATTTATGAATAATTATTTACTAATCTGAATATTACGCCACTTAAGCGTCGAGATTCTGTGTTGGATATAGGTAGTTATAGCTTTTTGCATAAATAATTGCACAGTACATACGTTTAATGAAACGATTATTTAAATATAGGAAATTGCCTTTTAGCCTCTTAGGAGGTCTATTTTTCATAATTAATGCAAAATCAAGTTTTGTACGTTAATTCTTTCCAAAAGAACTGCAACGTTATTTATACAAGAAGTTAGAAACATACATGTTGCTTCAATAAAAAAGATTCATCAGCTTGACATAGTTCTATTGTTGTTAGATAATTAGAATGTTGTTTAATAGTCGGACTTAATCTACATAGAAAAGAATTCAAATCTTGATTAGACAAGACTTGATTCCACGATATTAACTCCAGTACTTGCCATTGTTATATTTAATATAAACTAATTATTTTTAAGTAACACAAACTAGTTTGTAGAAGATCTGTTATGGTTATTTAACCCGCAGTTTGGGGTCTGTTTAATCTCTCTAATGCGCCTTTTATTTACATTACATGTGTTCATTACCAAAATGTATTCTGAAGGCAGTTGCAGAAGCTAAGCTTTCTCTATCTGATTATTTTGTGAAGCGACATAAGTTCTGTCATGGTTTCTCCCCAGTTGCACTTTTTGCAGAAACAGTTATGTTTAGTTTTCCCTAACCAGCTGCGGTTCCAACTGATTTGATGTTGCTCTTTAAGGGTCAGCAGAAAAACTTACTTAATCGACGTCCCATATGGCAAACTGCTGTTTTGCCTGAATCTCTAAGTTATGAAGCGTTTATAAATTAAATGGGTCAATTAATTCCTTTCTCAAAAGCTAAACGCTTTGTGTTTTTTTTTTGGATGGGGAGGGTGCGGAATTTGGGTTTAGCGTCCTGTAGTGTGTTACACATTTTGAAGTTTTGCTTGATCCTTTAGTTTTTGTTATTATATCTTTTAATGGTGTTCGCAAAGAGACCATGCTGTCCTGCAAAGGCAAAAAGGCTCGAACTCGAAAAATAAAACTGAGTTTAGGATATTGCTAGATTCTTTGCACTGAAATTTATATGTATGCCTTGGCAAGAAAGCTCTAAATTTGAAAATACATAAATACAGACCAAACTATGATTTTACGAGTTAGGGCCTTTTTGGTTTGTAAAGCAAACAAGGGACAATTTCGCTCGGTTAAGTATTCATGATAGGTCATAGGCTGCTATTCGTTTTTGTTTTTTGCTTTAGACGGCAAAGCTTGGCAATGTAAAACTGACCATATTGACAATATTGCACGTGATGTCTCGCTATGATACCAGGTTTCCAAGCAACTTCTTTAAATTGGCCATTTTCACAACTTAGGTAAAGAAGAGTAGTTTTACATATGCTTTAAGTAAATAAGTGATCAATGAACACGAATGATTACTCAGTAACCATTACAATAAATTGTAACTTACCATGACTACGAGCTAGCGAAGATGTCACGCGTACGGGTCCAGTTGTGTTTAATGCGGACTTAGATTTGAACCTAGGTGATTTCTAAGTTTAAATTGCAATGTTGGCTTTCTTTCTTTCGAAAATTTTAAAATGTATCTAATCAAATCTGGCAATATTACATTCGTGCCATACACACAACCTAAAATAACATATGTATTGAAGATCCATAGCTTAAGGTATCTACTGACTAGGTTAATAAAGATACTTCCTTAAGTTTTTGATTTTTATTTAATTTTCTCTACCGGTTTCGTTCTAGGAACATCAGGAGAAAAATAGTACCTTTATTAACCTACTCAATAAAATAACATAGGCTGCGTTCCAAATTATGGATTGCATCCAATCGAAT
>VTPC01090650.1:0-46841 GCA_011009095.1 Ignelater luminosus | reverse complement strand
TTAACGTCACTCAAGTCATAATAACCTTCGTTTTGTAATTTCATAAATGTTTTTGGCGCGTTTCGTGTTACTTAAAATGGACTACTAATCATAGCTACTAACTCATAAACATTTTTGATGGGGTGTGCTGGATCGAAAGCGGCAGTAAATCGAATGCATACAGATAGCGAAAAAGTTGTAGATTGGAACGTCGTTTTGCGCACTAGCAAGCTTACTGCTTAAAGTTTTGACATTAATGTGATGTAGTATGATGTTCATTTACAAGTAAAATAAATTTTGATATAATGAAGTTCTTATGCATACGAAAATTTTTAACTTTATAACAAAAAAAGGTCAATATTCTCACATCAAAACAACAAAGCAAATAGTAGGTCATGCTCTGTCATCCCAGAATAGAGTTAGCGTGATGTTAATAGCTTCATGGATAACTTTAGATTTGTTAGTTTTATCTATTTGACGCACGCCCTCTTGAGCAGCAGAGGCCAGTTCTATTCTATTTCGTTGCTCCCAAAGATTTGTATTTCTCCTTATTGCATGTTTACTACCTTTCTCACGGTAATTTAGTTTCTGTTTTTGGTGGATTAATTCACTGAATATTTTGATAACGATTCTTCTCCAGTTGCTTAGGAACATTTTGAATCAATAATTTTATTTTGCTCAGCAAAAGTCCACATTATTCTGATCGCATTGTCCTGGCAATCAATGAGAGGAATAAAGTTTTAAAATATCAATGCAGTTCTTAATGAAAATCTGGTTTGCAATAACTGCAAACTTTGATATATTGGCATTTAATAATATTTTATTGATGGAGGAGAGCAAATTGTAATTTATAAATAGGCAAGCAAGCACTAGTATTACTCGCCGAAATAGCGTAAGGCTTAAACGTTGAATCTTGTAATTCGTCGTGTGTTATCACCTATGGTTAATGAATCAGGAGATAATATTTGCAGATCTAGTTACTTGGAAATAGAGACAGCAGACTCTGGAAACATTTTTCTATACCTGAGTATCATACTTCAAAGTACTTGGTGTTACTAGCGTCAAATATGGTTGTCTCTCTCCCTCTCTCTAATAACATTAGCTTTAACGTCCATATTGCTTCATTGCTGTCGTTTTCAGTGCAGTTGTCCTGCTAGTAAAAATAGAACTTTTACTGTAGAGTTAGGTTTGAAATATGATGGTAGGTCTACATAATGGACACACTTCTTTTTGGTCAAAAAGCCCAAAATCATTTAATTTTAGATTTAATTTGATTTCACCAAACTTGTTTTCTGACGATGAGTCGTGCAATGAAATTTCACTACTAGGCTTTTTACCTCCATCTAGTTCACTAATTTTTCTTTTTCTAAAGATCTTTTTTTCTCTTGTTTTATTCTTTGATTCGTTGGATTTACACCCAACACCTTTTTTCTTCTGGCACTATCCGGTTTCGTTTTCCTTTTTGCTAATTTCTGTTCAATGTATTCTTTTTCTGGAAGTTCTGTGAGTAATCTTCCAAACTTTCGTCCTTTGTTATCTGGGCTGTTCTTTTAGATAGGATCTTATAAATGAAGTTGTTGCTTCATTAACAACATCAGAAAGGCTTCCGGAAGACGTGTGCTGGATAACTGCTAAGTCACTGGAATTACTTAGAAAATTATTTTCGGCATCTGTTTACGTTGGCTTCGTCATGGTCTTTGTGGCAGGGGCAATTCAAAATTTATGTAATTGCCGATGAACGTATTTGCGCTTTCTTGTTCTTTTATATGCAGAGAAAGAGTGACCTCGTCGGAAAAATTCTTTCTGTTAAAAGAGAGCAAACCTATTTTAGTAAATCCAGATACTAGACTATTTTTTTAAGTAAATGTATCTTCAAATGCTATACTAGCTAGTTGAGGCACATAATAACAAACTAATCTGTTTGCTAGAATTAGAAAGCACCCGATCATTAAAGTCACAGTTGCTCTATAACGTTTCTTAACCGAACCATATATTTCTATTGAGCAGCTGACGTTGTAAGAACAGTGGAGAGAGCAAAGGTCACAGTCAAAACTCCATTATCTTTTACATATGACTGATGTATAATTTCTTACAAAAGTCTCGGATGTCATCCACCCTGACTTGTAAGCGGTATTGTATTTGCCCCATTTGCATTTATGAAACAGCACAATGTAATCAAGTTTCCTTGTTAACCGATTTAATCGGACTAATCGGTATGTTCTGCTTCTTGTCGATAACAGGAGCTTTTTGTACTGTTGTGGTACTGGTTTTGTTAAGGTTAAATATCTTGTTTGGTGGAAGGGGATTTTCATGTTCGTTTTATTAAAACTACCTTCTTATTGATTTTCAAAAAGCCGTAATAACCAATCTGTTGATGTTGATTACCAGTCCAGTTTTCAAGTTTTCCTACCTCCACTGTCTTTAATCCTTCGTGCATCTAAAATACTGTAATCAAATATTCACCTAAATCGGTGTCTTGTCCAACAGAAAATATTTTATTAGGAACTCGCTTTACTTTTTATGAATTATTCTGGTTAGTAACTAATGAGAGTTACGTCAGAGATCTCGATGTTTCTACATTACTTTTAAGACTTGACTAGACATATTACTGAAACAATTAGGTCGATTGGTTTGCTAGGAATGTCTGTACGTAGTTGCAACAATCTATTGAAGTTCTAAATTTCTATTAATTAGAAAGTCCTTTCGTTTATGCTGTAAATATGTCATATTTGGTGTCATTTTAACTGTTTTTCCAAGCTACGCTTAAATAAACCATCAGACTTTGTCTATCATTTCATGATTTCATCCGTTGAAGATCTTTGCGTTTGGGGAGAATTAGAAACGAGACGTTTGGAGAATGCTTCAAAAGGTATATCGTATGAGATTATTTCAAGCGATATAACTGACATGCTTCTAACTTCTTTTTAATTAAAAAAAAATACTTGTATTTGCCACTAATCTATCATATCATTTTATCGTGTTGTTATATTCTGTACAACTGAGCCAAAAGTTTCTCGAGATTCTTAATGGAAATGTTTGTTCTGTGAATTTGGAGGAACATGATGCCTACTACTCCTGTAAAATATTTTGGCAGCTTGAGTGCCGTAAAACTAATCTTTTCATTAATTGACAGGAAGTCTCTTGTCAATGCATTGTTGTCATGGTCTGCAGATATAACCTCATCAGGGTTCACAAAGTCAGGATTACCTGGTGCGTTCCTCCAGATTTATCCTGGGATAGGATTATTCGCGTAGAATCTTCTACATGCGACCCGTGTATCATTATGTGCTTGAGTTAGAACTTCAACAGTGTTACGCAAATGTGAGTCAGCAACTACTTCTGGCCATGGTATGAATTGGCTTGCTTTTGTAGTATGTTCATCCGGCGCAAAAGGTGAAACAAATAAGTCGTCTTCATGTTTAATCGTTCCTACGCTGTTAACGATACATGTTATTGGTTCAGGCATTTCTAGAAATGATTTTACAATTCTCGTTCTCTGAGGATCGTCTACTGCCACCATAAATCTTTGCGAATTTCTGACCTGTGTAGTAATACTTCTTCGAACTATGTAGATCTTTGTTTCCAGCATCCTCAATGATGGATGTATGATAAAAATTGTAGATTTCTCCCGTGACTGGTTTATTTCTTTGTGCATGTCATACGGGTAATACATATCCAACTAAAAATCCAGTATCATCAATGGAACTAATAACTCGAGGAAATTGTTTTACAGCAAAAATTTGAGGTTCATTACTTATATAAGTTTTTAATGTTTCGGATCTTTTCCCAATTACAGTAAATAATATTTAACAGCAACAAATTAATGGGGTAGAATCTGATATTGATTATACTTATTGGTGTTGTTTATTAACACCCTTATGATTTTGCTCAACAAGTCAATAGTAAGGTCTGAATTCAGTTTTCTTATACCATCCATATTTTCTCGAAGGAAATTTCCACTCACGCGGAAATTATTAAAGCTTACAGAAAAGGAATTTATGAATAAGTGTTCAATCTATTTTGCTAAATAAATTCGTTATAAAAACCACATGTTGTTTTAGCATTGAGAATATCAATAATAACACTTATAATACACATTAAACATTATCATTAATTTGCACTGGTGCAATTACTGCTGCAATTCACTTGTTATTGACTGATCAATGATAATATAAAGAAACAAAACACGCCATTCTTTTATAATTTGCATAACATTTCTACGAACCTAATTATTTTATCGTTATGTATAGATTTTATTGTCTCAATTTTTTCCTTAGGCATCGTTTTTCTATTCCCAGCGTGCATTGTTTAGACAGTTGCTCATACTACAACTTTTCCTTTTATCTTCTTTATCAGTTTCTGTGAATTTATGAAATATTGTTGTCATTTTAAATTGAATAATAAGCCTTAATAGAATTTAGAAAATTATAAAGTGGAACAAGTTTGGTGTTGTGTATATACATTTCAATGCATATTCAAGTATTTAATATTTTCATGTCTTGTGATAAACATCATTTAAATTGCATAATTAATAACGTGTGCTTTTGAAAGCAAATAATACAACTTTCATTTAAATGTGCTAATCTATAATTTATATTTAAAATAGGGCGATTTTCCATTTAAGTTAAATTATGCAGGTTTAATTTTTTTTAGATAATTATAGATATTGCTGCGCGTGGGTTATTGTAAATAACATTCTCAATATAAATAATACATAAAATAAGAAAAATGAGCTATAATTGAATAAAATTAATATATTAATACATCGAATGTTAATTCCAGGGATTGCGTAATGTGTGTGAAAATTGCATGCTGAAATAAAAATTAGAAGTAGATTACGCATCCAAGCATGTGATAATAAATACTTATTTGGATTCTGAATTGACTCGAAGTCAAAATGTTAAATCACCTTTAACTGTCTTTGCATTTATGATCGTTTCATAAAGATTATATTGCTTAATTATAATTTTAACTTTTAGATTAATTTCAACTCATTAATACAGTAAGTACCGCTAGAATTGCATTAACCACAGCAAAATCTTATCTTGATGAAGATCATACGAGGTGTTTAACTTCAAAGTCAACTGTAAATAGATGTATTTATTACATAAGAAACATAATTTGACATACTTTAATTTTACTGAGTAGCTAATAGACTTGGTAACGCATTTTCCAATTGGGGATATTTAAAAAGTTAAGTTAATAAGATCCTCAAGACTACTTCCTTATCTGTTTCTTTTTCCTAAAAATCAGACACATTTATTATATGTTTAATGCCTTATAATGATTATTTGAATGTGGAACTATTTGAACTTCAGAAAGCAGTTAGAGTGGGTAAAACCGCAACAATTCAATGGAATGCATTTTACATTTCTTTGTTATTTAAATTTCGGAAGATACTGTTACAGAATGTTCATTCATTCTACGATAATGGACAAGAACAATCTGGATACTAATGCTCAATAGGTCGCCATAATTTAAATTTCGTTTTGATGTTCAATTTTGAATATAACACTTAAACACTCAATCATTAATTAACAATTTACCTCCTGAATGTAATGAGAAACCCGTGAAAGATAATGGGCCTGTCAAGAGCATTGTTTTTATTTGCTGATATTCCAAAATCTCTTCCCATTAGACACGTATTAGATTTACTAGTCGCGCCTATTCTGTCTAAAATTTACTCCAAGTAGTTAATAATCATTCTGTAATAAATCTTTTGTTTCTATTGAGATGGACTTTTATTTGAATTTTCATGTAATTGCATTAAGACCATCTCAATTTCATTGAAACCAACCGCATAGATTTATTGGCGTCAGCTTCGGCGGATCACCTTCTGTTACACATTTCTTTAGGTAGATACCAATAAAAGAATTAGTACACATCTCTTCATATTTTAGTTTTGCTTATAAACCGTGTAATACGTTAGTCATGTTTGACGTATTATCATAGCTTTGCCTGCGGCAATTATCCATGTTTATATCAAAAAGTTTTATTTTTTCCAAAATCACATCCACAATGTGTGGAAGATGGGGACAAAACCTAAAAATCATCCTAATGGTTTTCCATCCGGTAAAACATCTTACTACGAGGGTGGTCTGAAAAGTTTCCGACCTAACAAAGATACAAGACATTTTTTCTGAAACTTTTTTTTTATTTTTCAACATAGTCTCCTTGTAACTCTACACACTTCTCCCAGCGATGCTCCCATCTCTGTAACCCGTCCAAATAGTACTCGGCATTTTTCTCTGCAAAATAATTGTTCACGAAGGTGATTGCCTCTTCATTTGACGAAAATCTTTGTCCTCCGAGCGCAATTTTTAGATGAGGGAACAAAAAGAAGTCGCTTGGGGCTAGATCTGGTGAGTAAGGCGGATGATCAAGCAGTTCAAACCGTAATTCGTGGATTTTCGCCATAGCAACCGCTGAGGTGTGAGACAGGATTTTCTTTTTCTGCAAATGTGGCCGTTTTTTCGCAAGTTCTGCCTTCAGCTTGTCAAGTAATGATGCATAGTATGCTCCTGTAATGGTTTTTCCTTTTTGAAGATAATTGATTAAAATAACTCCATGACTATCCCAAAAAAACAGTCGCCATCACTTTCCCAGCCGAAAAAACAGTTTTTGCTTTTTTTTGGAGCGGGTTCCCCCTTTGCAGTCCACTGTTTGGACTGTATTTTTGTTTCGGGCGTATAATGGTGTATCCAAGTTTCATCTACAGTAATTAATTGGCGCCAAAACTCGGATTTATTTTGCCTAAACTGCGCCAAAAGAGCGTTGGAAATATTCATTCGAACACGTTTTTGGTCTAACGTGAGCAAACGCGGCACCCAACGCGCGGACAGCTTTCTCATGCCTAAATGTTGATTTAATATGTGACAAACACGTTCTTTTGACATGTTCATAACCTCTGCTATCTCTCTCACTTTAATTCGGCGGTCGTCTAGCACCATTTGGTGAACTTTGGCGATGTTTTCGTCGGTAGTTGCAGTTTTTGGACGTCCCGAACGTTCATCGTCTCCCAAGCTCTTACGGCCACGTTTAAATTCGGCAGCCCAAAATTTCACTGTGGTAAATGATGGTGCAGAGTCCCCATACACAGAATCCAACTCATCTTTTATTTGCGAAGGCGTATTGCCTTTCAAAAACAAATATTTAATGACAGCTCGATACTCGATTTTGTCCATTTTCACAAAAAAAACTCACATCAACTCACTCAAACGACTGTTACATAAAAACTGCGCGTCCAAAATGGCTGAAACTTTGGTGAGTAACTGTCAACAGATGAACAACGAAATTTAGTAGCTTTTATTTACGAGTGCTGCCATCTTCACGTTGAGGTTGGAAACTTTTCAGACCACCCTCGTTTAATGGTGAGTGGATCAATGAGGAAAAAATCAGGTGTTGATTCAACAATAATGAATAAATATTTTGCAGAACACAATTCAACCAGTATAGAATTTTGAACTTGGTTTGCAAGAAGATTAATAAATAAATGAATAAATAATGGAACTTAACACACGATAAATATGTGTGAACACCGAAAATAAGTAACTTAAAGAAGAATTACTGTTATGAAGCTAACAGCATTGACTTGAAGGCTTCTCACGTAGATTTTAGCTTTATTGCCAATGTCTAGATGGCATTTTTAAAATTCTAAATGTGTCATTTCGTAACTGAAACTTAACCTTTTTGTGAAAAAGAGTTAATATTGATATTATAACCTTCGCATTGAGATATACCTAACGAAGTCTTGGATAAGTTGCGACATTTCAACAGTTGTTTGTTAAACACTTCATCAAAAAGTTCGCCGGTGGCCATTGGCGATACCTATAGGGGAAGTTGGGACAAAGGAGAACTTTTAACGAATTCGAGATTACTGCCAGGATCAGAATTAAGGTATATTGTTGACTCTGGTGTCAAATAATGGTATAAACCTTTCTTTTATATTTGTTACACTACCAAATCACTAATCTGCTTGAAATTCTCGAACCGCTCGACAAATAAGTCTGATTGCATCAACCAGAAGGGTGGCAGAAGATCTTGTTTCTTGGAGAAACACCAATTTCAAATAGTTATGTCGCACTTTTGAAAATATCAACGTTGGCAGAATGAAGTTTCCTACAGCATTGAAACAAATTTCCGCCGTAACAAGTGTTTCAATCTCTTGGGATGATAAAGCTCCCACTTGTTTCTTCCCTTTAAGTGATATGATGCAAGAAGGCTTGTTTGGAACGGTTGACATCCCGGTTTCGTCACAATTATAGATTCTGTGAATGTGTTTTGTATAAATGTCTTCTAGTAGGTCGTAAAATTTGCCGACGTTGTGAGCATTGAATGCAGATACTCTCGCTGCAAACGCATTCTCAAGAAGACGGATAGAAAGTTGAGTGTGTTTTAAGGAATCCTCTTGCCCAGTCTTGTCCAACCAATCTGTCTTCTTTGTTAAAATAAT
This sequence comes from Ignelater luminosus, assembly GCA_011009095.1. NCBI lineage: Eukaryota > Metazoa > Arthropoda > Insecta > Coleoptera > Elateridae > Ignelater > Ignelater luminosus. Next base: position 38,410 of record VTPC01090650.1, on the reverse strand, counting down.
GCTCGATATGGTTCGCTGCAGCGTATTGATATACCAAGCGCCGAAGATCTTTTATTGTCAGGCCGAAAAGTCGCTCTTCCATTTTGAGGATGTATTTCACAAGCAGTTTCTCTTGAGCTGCAATGAAGACTGTTTTGAGATGCCCGAACTTTTTTGTGGCACCTTTCTCTGAGCATTTCACCCTTCACCAGAGAGTGGCGGTAGATTAAATTTTTTCGCGGCAGTCTTTATTTTTTCGCTCTCCTTAACGGGGAGAAGAACCTCGCTCATGGTCTTCTCACTGCAACACTGGTGCTTCGACTTTCGAATGCAATTGCGAACCAATATGTAAATAAATAAAAAGAATAATTGTTACCAGTCATAAATTAAAATTTGATAGCATTAATTGTTGATACACATATTTTTAATTGAAAAATATAAATTAAAAATATATTTGTTATCTTTAATACAATTTGTAGCACTTCATTATAACATTTAAATCAAATAAATGATTAGATGACACTAAATAGAATAGAGGAGCAAAGTGAAAAGATATCAATTTGCCCCACATGTCCAGTATTCAATGTACTGACTAAGCTAACTCTACCCAAACTCTATGATAAGTACATATACTTACAATTCTCCATAGAAATGCACAAAATCATATCTAACTATCATCTATCACCAATAACAAAAACTTGTCATATTGCGATCAGTCACGCCAACACAATCAAATACTCTCGTAGCATTATTACCGACAAATTTGCCGTCTTTTTAAAAATTTTAAGTGAACTTTTCATTTCGCCCCACCTTTCCCTACTTAACGTTACTCCACCATTGATCTAAGGCAAAACTGACAAATGGTCTATATGAGATGTAACTTCTTGATAATTCCTCTATGAAACCACAAAAAATGACAAAATTGCACTTGATCCTGTTCTTGTTCATTTTTCCTTATTTTATTCTTCTTCCATTTTTTACTACCGCCAATTAATAGTAATTAAAAGATCGAAAACAGAAATTTGTTTGGTATTAGTAATTGTCTTTATTTCTGTCGTTTTCATCACTTTTGTCGAAGTCTTCAGTTTGGTCTAGATCTATACACATTTGGTCTTCATTAGTGCTTAGTTACAGTTTCTCTGTCTTTATGGTCTAAATCTTCCAAAACACAATTTAAATTATATCGAATACATTCGTGTGCTCTAAAGTTAAACGAAAATAATCCACCATGTTTTCCACAAATTTTTCAGATTTAGTTTTGTATTCTGCAACATCTTAGTTTAAGTGGTCGTAGTTAGATTCTTTTCATGGAGTTGGGCGTCATGGTATAATAAACTTTTTTTTGTCATTCTAGAACACGTATGCCATCTTGTGTGCTCTAACATAACACAGAGACGAAACGGTTTCATCGGTCAATATTCTTCTTATCTATCGATCAGGAAAAGTAGCAAGAAGCTGGCAGATATTAATTTCGAAACTACTGTAACTATATTCTGTTATGGGATATATCTGGATCTGCCTCATTTGAAAATGAGAAACTAAAGCAGGAATTAAAAAACCCAAAGTTTGGGTTCCGATAATTCTAAGTTAATGAAAATATTTTAGAAAAGGTGACGGTAAGGATAGGACAGCAAATAATTAGATTCAGAGAGATACTGTTCCTGTAATTACCTGTCTTACTTTAGTGAAGACGGCCGATCTGGGAATTAGTATCCCACTCCCCTTGAATTAACTACACAGTCACAACTGCTTCATCTATGCTCGTAACTCAAACACAAAAGAATGTATCAAAATTCTGATTACGCCAATGTAAGCTTGAAAAATTGATTCAGTAAAGTGCATGCAGTTTATTCCAGCTTTTTTGGTTTTTGAAATACTCTTCGATTGCAGCGAATTTGTTGTACATTGTATCGTTGAATGGTGATGTCGAATTTTTCTTAGCTCGAAACGGTCATTGAGTTTGCTTTAAAAAAAAACAGTGCCTTTTGTATAAGACTACTGAAATTGAAGAAAGAATTTTGTAAATAATTGAGTATATTATGCGAAGACACGTTCTTGAATGGTCACGTACAGTTATACTTCAGAATGAAAGGCAGTACACCCGTGATCATTTAGTGTGAGAACATGTCGCTAGAGATCAAAAAGAGCCATAATGCTAGAATTTATAACTTTTGTAGTCACAAGTTGTCTAAAACCATTTCTTTCTTTTGTTCCGAAACATAATGTATGCTGGAGCTTTGGTCTTTCCTCTTGTCTTTACAACTATAACAACGAAATCACAGTACAAAACTGAAAAGAAATGGACGCATATGTATGTTTACTGTACAAATTGTTTTGTTTCATATACAGCGTCATTCAAAAAGAAGGGAGCACTCAATGACTTTTTTATCTCGCAATTGACAAAACAACGGTTAAATAGTTTGTTGTCTATGGGCATGTGTGCTATTTGATGGCACTTTCAAATTTTATTTTACATTTCCTGTTCTCCATGTTTTTCTCATTCTGCACATATAAAGTTTTATAGGTGTTGCGTAAGAATGTCTTGCTCTAAATCCCACAAAAAGTTTGCAAGTGTTCAAGACAGCTGTTGTCTACATGCAATTATCATAAAGCAACAGACAGCCTTTTAAAAAGCAAAAACGCTACGGCCATGGAAAACAAAACATCAAATCTGACAGAATTATTGTTTATCTGTAAAATCGCAAATTTGACGAAATTTATTAATTAGAGTTAGAGTGTAGTGTGTAATAACAATGAATAATATATACAATGAGCTGCAAAAGTACGGAATCAATTCATTTTTAAGATATGCGAGTTATTTTGTGGAAGAAATCTCACACAAGTCAATTTTATTTGATAGAAATACACATTTTCATGTCACTGTCAGTTTTTCTGATTTCAAGCATTTGATAGCCTTAACTTTAAAATAACGTCACAAAAATAAAAATGTAAGAGGCTAGGAGTGACATTGATCAGGTGATAGTCGACATGCTATTTTGCACTAAATAAAGAATCGAGATATTTCGATAGGCTATTTTATTTTGGACGGATGAGATTTTCTAATACTTGAGCATTAGAATGCATTGCAAGATGGCATCCTGTCGCCATTTTGCAATTTAGAACAAAGAAATCTTTTGCTTAAAATGCTTCTGATATAAAATAAAAATCGACCTGTTCGAGTTTTTTTTCTTAAAATTAAAATAACGCTATAAATGAATTTGGGCGTTACTTTTTTGACACAATGTATACCTATAGAATATCAATTTCAAATTAAGATTTTGTTTTGTTTGATTGTTTTTATAGATGCAAAATGTATTATAAATTCTCCTGACTAATAATATTTTATGATTAAAGCTTTGATTTTGTACCATTTTTATAAAAGTAATGTTATCTTAACTAACATGTTTTGTCGACAAACTGAATAATAATTGAAACATGCGAACGCTAAAAACACAACCAGATTTGTCATTGTCAACGCTTTGTAACTACTATAATTAAGAACTATTATTTACGGTAAGTGTTTATCTTTATAATTTTGGACAATTTTGAAATTATCGCTTGAGTACTCTCTTTTGTTAGTTATCAGTTTGAGTAAGTTTATAAGCCAACAAATTTATAGCAAGGTGAATGAACGTATACACAGACACGAGGCAGTTCATTCAATGGAATTGTATTTTTATGCAAAGTTTATTACTAGTGCAAGGTTAAGGGAACAAGCTTTATTTTCTTGTAGTAGTAGTAGTAATTTCGCATGTGTTATAGCAACCGCAAATAAACAGAAATGGAAGTATAAAGTTGAGTGTAGTGCAGGTTATTACTTTTAATTAAAACAGCTTAAAGGATTCTATGAGATTAAAGTAGATTTTATGGCATCGCGATTTAACAAATATTTCCACATGGAATAATTCAATAAATGCACGACAAGGAAACGTTGTCTAAAACGTGACCGATTTAGATCGTACAAAGGATGTTAAACTTCGAAACCATGAACACTATAAAATACAAATAAACTTAATTACGAGTTGTTAAAGCTCGCAAGAATAGTTTTAAAGAAAATAAAATAAAACTCTCACAGAATAAATTTGTCATTATTATAATCAAGCGTCTATAAAAACAGTTCTAGTTAATGCACGTGAACAGTATACTCTAACTAATAGCACTTCCGTTTGCAATTCAAGTTATGCAAGGCTAACAAGTTGTTTCATTAATTTGCTCCGAGCTATTATTATCATTGCGTAAAACTGATTAATTTTACAACTACCATTCAATAACAGAATGCAATTGAGATGCAATAAACTTGCGTCTTTGCAATTTAATAGATTTTTATGTAGCGAGACAGATGCATTAAGGAAATATAATGTCATTGCGGAATGCAATTTTTACGACCGTATAATCAAGATGCAGATGATATTTTCAGCTTTATGTAGCATAACTGTGCATCTTGAAAAGATTATGATCAAAATATATCCAATATTAAGCAAACCCTCAGATAAGATCTGGAAACACTTAAATGAAACAGCAGATACCAAGGCAATGCCTTTTTCGTCGTAAAGTAGTCTGCTAAAATTTCTTAGGAGCGACTCGGTTTATGCAAATGTGTAGGATGTTCATCAATTATTGTCTCTAACATAAAAGAACTTCTATTTGACGCATTTATTATATCGGTGATATATTGATCAATCTGCTAACATGGAAAGTGTAAAGAAGTATAATGTGCAAGAACCGTTGAGTCAAAACTGAATAATGCAGTTATTTTAAAGGTCTGACGCCTTCGTGTTAAATGCTTCTATCTTTTGAGGACTTAATTTGGTATTAATTTACTACACGTCCACTTATTGGCTTTACCGATTTAGACGTGGTATAGGATTGTGCACGCTTCCATAATGTAGAATTAGTAAACCATAGCTGTCGAATTACCACTTCTGTTAGAGGAGTAACAATCTTATATTTCTTTGATTTTCAATGCCAATTTCAACAAACAGTAACACATTCCAAATATCTTAGTTTGCACAAGAACATATGTATTTTTTAAGTTGCACTCTTGTATTTTGGTAGAGGTCTTCACAACTAAACTCCAGTGTTAAGTAACCATTGAATGATATTTAAAAAATACTAGTTGAACTATTCTTATGTTAATCGATACATTTGTCATTTACTGCTGTGTACTTACAGAAGCTGCCTTTCCATTTAAAAGTATTTGAAGTTGTTGTAATTGATTGTGGGAATCAAAGTGATATTTGTTTGTATCACCTAACATGGGATACAGTGACTTATTAGATCGCCATTACCGCATAGAGGTGGACTCAGAAATAACTTCTAGTAAAGCTTATAACACTTCAATCAACAAGTACATATCTACTTGGGAATTATCTTTGTGTGATAGCCTTTTGAACTAAGATCTGCAGACTGGGATATGATGTCAGAGGTACAATTCTCCATACCGTATACATAATTTGCACTGCCACTTCAATAGGGCCATATATGCTAACAGCCATAGAGGAGGTAGGGGAGCATTGGGCGCTTTTGTACATAAGTGGTAATAAAACTATCATTTTGTTACAGAATCAAATTTTTATTTCGGATATCAGTAGCACACATATTTGGCTTAAATTACTGCAAAGAACGGTTTTCTAACTATAATCAGTCTCAAAGTTACAAGAGAATTTCTGAACCCTGTCAAAGGCCCAAATCCTCCCAGTGGTCGGGTGGTTTAGGCACCTCTGTGGGAGGTTTGGGCATTGTATGTTATACGCCTCATATTGCTAAATAACTTCAATATTATACAATAAAACTATCAAATCTTGCTATGTAAAATCAATCCCTTACACATAAACAACATACATAACATCAATCTCTTACAGTAAACTTCAAAGAAAATAACAAAAATAAAGATTGTCAAAAATTAGCATTATTACTTAACATTATAACTTATTTAAGATTTGGTATGACCCAGATGGGCTTATCAAACGTATATTTTGAGCTCCCACGTTTAGTCCATGTAGTGGTACCAGCAATTTGGTTTTAATGTCATTCAATGGGACGCTTGATATATCTTCAATATCAGGGTATATAAATGTATTTCGTATCTTACTCATACGCATAAATTTGATAATCGCCATAGAGTTACTAACTTCTTCAATTCGCCCAACATAGTGATAGACATTTTTTGTGGTATCAAATTTGACTAGCACAAAATCGTTGACTTGGAAATTCCTGTCCAAAACAATAACATCATCCTCATCAAAATCTTCTTCAACGAAAGTTTTATCAGAAAGAGAATCATTTTCTATATCGTTGTCGCTGCTCATCTTCCTGTTTTTTCCTCCTTTTGATGTCAATTCTTCAACAAGTTTAGGTATTCTTTTCTTTCCTATCTTTTTAGAGTTATTTTTTCTGTCTTCTTTAATCTTATTTTTCCTTTGTCTTTCTTGTTCTGCCATTTCTATTAGTCTCTTCTCGGGTGTGTCGGTCAATATTCTAGTTTTTCCTTTCTTCCGTTTCCTAGAACCAGCCTTCGGATACGGTCTTACGGAATCAGGAGTTATTGTCTCAGCTTCTTCAGTTGGGTTTCTAATTGGAGATTCAAGCTGGAACGGCCCAGAGGCTGCAATGTTATTTGAACTTGTTGGACCCACTTGACTCTGATTTTCTTCCGTCAAAAGTTGTTCCGCAGAGGCTTGGCTTAGTGTTTGTTGTTCTGTAGGGACATTGTCTGTACCAGGCGTTATTGTTGCTGTGTCAAAGCGATCGGTGACAGAAGAGCAAAGGAAATCTTCATCTGAGGAGGCCATATGCCAGATTTTTCGAATCCTCTTTGGATATTCTGTTGCTTAAATTCATGTGGAACTGCAAGCGCTGCTAGTTTAGGAATTTCATATATTGTAACCATTTTACCTGGATTGCCCACCAACCAATGCGTTACAGCCGTATTATAATAATTTTTCAGCGGCCCTTAGACGGTTAAATCTAGGGGTTGCAATTTATGGCTGCAATGTGGTGAAAAAGTTAATAAAACAATACCAGATTCTTTACAGAAATCGAGAACTGGCACCCAAATATGGCTCTCGTTATTGTCTAGCAGAAAAACAGGCGAGGAAGGTGTTGGTTTAGTATGTTTTGCAAAATGGTGCATATATTTCTGGACGTTTGATGCTGTCATCCACCCTGAAGGATGTGCTGATTCTTCTGACCCAACAGGAGCATTGTGTAGCATAAATGGTTTGAAATTCACCCGTGGAAAGATGTTGCTTGTCTAACTTGTTTGGTTCCTTTAGGAGCAATCACTTTTTGAGTTCGCTGAACAGTAGACAATCCTGTTTCATCAATATTATAAATTACCTACGGACTAAACTGATATCGCTCGTATACTGTTTTAAGATTTACAAAAAAGTCTCCAACATTCTTTCTATTAAAGCTTCTAGCCCATGATGGACTTCCGTGGCGATAGCTGTGGTTGACGATTGAGAAAGCCTTTTGATGCAATTTTATTTTTAGTCCAATTTTCTGGTACTTTTTTCTGAATTGCACAAGCATAGTCGAAAGCCAATTGACGCGTCTGGATTTTTGACAATCCATAATTTAGTTTTGCAGATGTTGTGAGATACTCTGACATCTTTTTTTCTTCATCATTAGTGAAGATTTGATTGGATATGAATTGAGATGAAACGTCTTTCACGGCGCCATTCTGTTTTAAATATCGTTGAAGGTTAAATCTGGGTATATCATATTTACATGCAGTAGTTTTAATTTTGCCTCTCTTTGAAACTTTCTCTATGGCACGCAAGATAATGTCTTTAGGAATTTCGCGTCGCTTATTCTTCTTTTTGAATGCAAATGGCATTTTCCTAAACTTGATTAAAAGAATCAGTAAAGCAGATAACACAAAACCACAAAAATTATACTAAACTCCATACCAACGATGGGAGCATTGGCCATGCCCAAACCACGCTTGAAATCCTACGCCCGATGCTCCCTATACACTCATTTTCCAAATAAACTTAAATATGCTTTTTTTGTCAAATGTTCTACCTCAATTTACAGGTTAATATAATCTTTGATAAACATATAATTAGACGAAAACAAAGAAACTTACACTTCTCGCAGATTGCTTTTTTATTTTCTTCTAAACCACAACAAAATATTTACTTTAACGCTGACGAAACCACCGATCGAATGTGACTTTGACAACTAAACGAAATGACAGATGACACTCGATTGAGCGGTTGCAATATTCCATGTGATTATTAATAAATTGTCTATGTAGTGCATTATTGTCAAGCTTAGCAGAGATTTTGCAGCAATAAACCTTTTTCCGACAACTAAGCTTGCCCAACATTTACTTTCTTCTTTTTTATGTTGCTCTTTGAACGGTTTGCGTTTCTGATTCTTTTTCTAGTTTTTCTTTTTTTTTTTTTTTTAGATTGACTAGCATCTTTTTCCCCAGTCCCTTCATTTAGTTCATTTGCAGGTCTATTGCTTGTAAAACTGATATTGTCATCAAATGAACTCTCTTCACTATTAGCAACTTAGTGTTTGTCCAGGTAAAAAAAGCAAAAACAAGCTAATTATGTTAACCGTTTATGGTATATCATAGTTTATTAAAAAAAGGCCCAAGAAACTATGTATCATATAAGTTTCTTATACTGGCAAGTACAGTGCTTCAGAAATATTTGAAATAGAAGCAGGTTATTAGATTTATTAGAACAGTATTGTTTTGACAACGCGACAGCGGATTCTTTCGAAATCAAGATTGTTGAATGATTTGTAACACATAAAAGATATAAAAACGCTGAGCTTACTGGATGCTTACTGCTAATGATCACTTTATAACTTCCCGAATACGCGCGGCCAATTACATGAATTCAGGAGTCTTGATCGTTTGCTTTCAAATGACTTTCTAAACATCGAGGAGTTTTGTGAGTATATATACTGTATCAGAAAAATGCAACGGATGACCGTGTATAATATGAGGGATATCGATCTTGTTTATAATGCTAGCAGGAAGACCTCCCATGCTAATCTGTTCAAATATGATCAATAAGGAAGAATCTAGACTAGATTCTATAAGAAGCTAAGGTAGCTTTGGTTTTTTATATTTCAGTGCATCTTTAGATTCTTACGATTTTTCTTGCCACAACTGCCGATGCTGAGTGTCCACATCTTTTAGCATTTATAATAACATTTAGGAATGTAATAAAGGCTGTGCAGATAAGGTGATCCAAGCAAATATGTCAATTACTTGAAGAGATATGTAAAACCTGCTCATCAGAGAAGATAATAAGGACAAGCCTAGATTCTGTTGTCCGCTCATTTATTGGTCTTCTCGTTTTGCCAGAAATCAAATAAATTTTTTAATATTGTACATGGAACATCGTGTCTATTTTAAAGAATTATTACTCATTTACTGATGGTTTCAACAAGTGCATTATACTGGTCTAAAACCTTCCAGTTTTGATGTTATTCATTTTTTTAAGGTATACTTACACCAAACCTTTTTGGTTCGTGCTGGTGCAATTAAGCAAACAGTTTTTACGGATAAACTAATAATTACTGAAACGATCTGGTTATACAGGGTGTGCAAAAATTGAAACCGCAACTTTTTCTTGTTTTTTGTAGTGGAACATTTTGTATCTGTTATTATTATCTAAGAGAGCATAGAATTAATATTCATTTTATACTGATAACTCTCCTCTTAAACCTGTAGTCTTTCTCCTACCTATAAAGATTGAAGTTTTTTTTTTTTTTTTTGTTAAAACCGTGTTAAATTAATTTTTGCATTTCCTGCTAATGATATTGGTAAGTCAGACTTGTGTAAACAACGCAAACGATTGAACTAATTATTCAGACTGAGGTAGCCACTACAAAAAATAGTTTGTTTCCTCCTTCATCTACCTGATGTGGATGTCACAAACTGGAAAAGGTGCCCTTGTGCATAAATGGCTTTTGTTACAACCGTATAATTACCGTATTAATTCTAAACATAATGGTTTTGCAATATTTCTAGATTATATGCTGCTATTACATAAACCAATTTGTATTTCTGCGAAATAGTTAACCTTCAGCATAACCGGTGAACGCTATTTTAAGTAATGCGCCATATGTGCATTGTGAAGCTCCGAAGTGCAGTGGGCTGTATCACCGCATCACATAGCACGTAGACGAAGGCGTCCTTGATTGTTGCACCTGCAATTTTCTTAGTATTTAGCTTTTCCGTTACGTTTCGTTTTTATTCAATTATCTTCCATTGAGTGGTTTTTAAAAAAGAGCGACTAACAACTATACTATAGTTTTTTTTTGCATCCATTCATCTTGTTTTTGTTAATGCTTTTTTTCGATTTGTCATCATACTTATTTATAGACAGTAACTTGGAAGTTTTGCATTTGTATTTAGTATTTGGCGAATATGAAGATCATTTTCAATAAGTCAACAAAAAGAAATAAGATCGTCAGATTAATTGTATTATTAGTTTATCAGCAATTTAATTTAGCTTCTCATCACTAAATACGTAAAAAGTACCTCGAAGACAATTAATGTATTGATTAATTTTGTTTTAATCTGCCAAGTTAATATAGTGTTACTTCAAATCAATAGTAAAAAAACTATTTCTGTTGTTATTATCCTGCTTTTTGACGATATCGAATTGATATAGCAGGCGATCTTACTTATAAGAATTCACAATTTCCGTTTTGCCAAATAATACATCTGGTTATTGATATTGAGTACTTTTTTGGTGGTGAAGAAAAAACCTATATTGTGACTTGATCTCCTCTTTCATACAGACCTGAAGGAATGTTGCTCTTGTGAGCAACTAACCGATCTAAATTGCTTCCCCTTGGGTACAGATGTTACTTTAGGAAACAAGTTCGAGTCACAGGAGGCAAATCTGGACGTTCGAGCAATTTAATATTTTTTTCTAGGGAAAAAATTGCGCTACCAAGAGCACTGAAAGAACTGGAGCGTTGTCCTGAGGGCATTGTTCAAATACTCTAGCCTTTTCCTGCATATTCGTTCTCTTGGTATTTGTAAAACGTGCTTGTAATAATCTTGATCCACTGTCTTTCTGGTCCCCAGCACGCTAATTTCGAACTGAACTATTTTGAATTCTTCACTTTTATGAATTTATAGGTGGTTAACTTTCTAGATTCATAATTGCTTGCCTTATTCTAACGTGTTTTGTGTTCCTTTCAATTATGTGACTTTCATAATCTTGTTGAAATATCTTGATACCTTTTCTGATATTATCTGGGAAAAAGAGATAAAAATAACCTAGTCGGTGTCCCGAATGTAGTCAAAGGAGCGTCAGTTAAACCATGGTATAGTGACGACCTCAAGGTATTTTTAAAGTAAATTACATGCGTAGAACGTATTGTGATCTATTTTGTTGCAAAAGAAGTTTAAAATAGATTTCCTGTACAAATCTGTGTCAGCAAAGATATGCACATGTTGCAAATCTCAAAGAAAAAACTTATACTCGTACTTAACGTTATACTTGAATGATCCGTGAAAGAAGGTCTATAGATTTTAATACTGAGCCTTAAAAGAATCAGAGGTTTCCGTAACAGGTTTTTTCAAGTTTTTTTATCAATGGGAAGATGTTACAAAACTGTCTGTCTGTCTTCAGAACTAAATAAGATCATTACTGTTAGTTTTCTTTATCTGTCACTATCAGTTTGGATTTTTCCAATAAATTTTTCTTGGTTTAGTTAATGTGTTGACATTGTGAGATCAGAAAAGAATTTGAACTAGTTTTTAATATTAATTTGCATTTTTGTAACTTTAATTATTTATTGTAACATCAGCTTGTTAAGTTTGTATTTAAACAATTGGCGTTCATTAATAAATCAGTACAAATTTAATGTAAATGGCGTAACCAGGTCTTAAAATTGCTCGGTGAGACCGCCGTGCGCGACATTCTATGTCAGGATCTTTGGTCTTGAACAGTTGGTCTTTAGAGCTTTTAGCCAGCCTGAATATACGATCCGTCAAACTTTGAACCAAATACTGCCTACAAAGTAAACGAAATCATGGCACAAAATCAATCAAACTTACTAAGATAAATATCATGGAGCTTCAATCAAGCATCAAACGCTCACGTCCACAAGGAACTTTTAACTTGCCTCCTCTCACAGGATTCCAAGCTTTTACATTCACGTTTGCAAGCAAATGTTCAGAACCAACGATCCTGACAGAGAATGGGTTGTACGGCGGTCTTACCGTGCAGTTTTAAAAAGACCTGGTGAAGACATTCGGGTGAAATGAGTGCAAACTTTAAATTTGTACTGATTTATTAATGAACGATAAAATCGAAAGGAAAATGGAATTTTTTTGGAATAAATTCAAAGGAAAGAATCTGTTTAAATTTTGAAATGAAGTACTGATTTTAAGATTAAACAATTGTGTTTTATTTACGCCAGTTATTTATTGATAAAATGGCCATTAAGAAACAACTAACCTGTTGATGGTTCTAGAGATTCAAAAGGTCATAGGGCATGATAATGTTACAGAAAATCGAAAGTTGCTTTATGAACGTCTTTACAAAATTGAGATTTAAATAAAAGTTATCTTTGAAAAAGGTGTATTCAGTTATTTGAAAAGCCATATCAAATACTGGAATTCTGATTTTCCCATGGCATTACTCAGAAAATTGCTCAACTTTTTTCTAATTTAACAGAAGCTGTAAGCCAGATGCTCAAATTGAGAAAGCCAGAATAGAGCACCCTGTATAATATAACAATTCATTATTAAGCAGTCACGACCCTTTCTATTTTTGATTATTTCATGGGTAGTGGGCAAAATCCAATTTCTGAATCTTCATCATTCAATTGGTTACAAAGGCTAGTAACTGGTTTGGCTGTGTTTTTATCCAACATAGGACAATTTGAGAATCGGTTCAAAAGTGGTAGGGAACATCCAGATTTAAAAAAGCCTTTATTGCATTGACTAATTCTTTGCAATAACTTGACTTTGAATAACTTCGTAATTTTTGAAATTCATGACACGAAGAGAAGAATCACCAGGAAATATTTCTATATTGGGTGGATAACACGAGCTGGTAATCTAATACCTATTTAATGATTTTACTTATCTTAGCAAGTAGCCCTAATTCTTCCTGCAAACTTCTAACCCATTTATTTCTTTACCAACATCAATTGAATTTTATTTTATTTGTGAGAAACAATCGGGTTTTCTAATTTGTTGATCTTGTTAATTAGTAAATTTGATATAAATTTGTTTAACTAATTGATAACCAGTTATAACAGTCAATTTTAACGTAGTATGTCTAATGAATTATTCATGATGTTATAAATAACAATTTGTTGGTAAGTCTTTGGAACTGAAATATACATCTTTGATTAGCCCAGCTTTTATTAACTTATATGGTATGCATGGAATCTCGTCTGTGATATTAAATTTCATATTTTAAAAATTAGCTAAAGTCGGAATGCACGCTGCAGCGACCTAGTTCTAATTGGAAACGTTGCATGCTAAATTGCATTTATGCATGTAAACAACTTAAAACACGATTAGTTCTATTTTAATGCAGGAAGCGACATGTGTCTTCAAAATTAGATTTTAATGATTTGCTTCTAACCTTCGTGTTACACATTAAAAGTATCCATCATTATGTAATAATCTTCTTCTGGCTGTATGCCCGTACTGTTTTTACTGAAATATTGAAATAATTTGTTCACCTGTAAACGAAAACTCCTGGAAATAAAACAAAATAAATAGCTTTTGTTTCTGGACGCGAGAAAAAGGTAAGTTAAATAACAAAACAGCTTCTTGTTGATATTCAGTGATCAAAATAATAATAGCGTTCTGGTTCATCAACGCTAATACGAAAAGTCAAATATAATTTTTAAATCTTGAATACTACAAAAATAAATAGTCAGTCTGGAAATGTAATTAGAATTTGTTTTAATGGATTCACATTTGATTTAAGTATAATAAATGCCATAACAACTGCAAAAATAATCGAAAGATGTCAATAAATCTGACAGACCGTTTGCACTACAAGTTTAGCGTTTAAAACTGTTGTTTTTCTCTACAATCGCTTATAATAAAAGCTTACCAGTTAATATAGCATGTCGAGGATTAACTGGCATTTAAAGAAGGAAATCACTTTCATCTTGAACAAATTGTTATGTGGCAGTAACGCAAGATCATAAATTGAGCCTACGCACTATTTATATATATTTGTATACTGTACATAGAGCAAAGACTGGGTTACACTTAAATTATTTTTATATTCGAAAAATGGCAGTAGAGAAAATATGAATTATAAACCAGTCTTCTTACTAAAAGTTTTGCACAAATACTTGAAGTGACTGTATAATATTATACTTAAACAGTAAATTCAATGTTTCTTATCAAACAGTCAACAATTCCGAATTTGAAATTTTACTCAAATGCACTTTACTCGGAGGTACTGAATGATCTACTCCAAGTCGATGTAGTTAGTTATATCTTTTTTAAAAATTGTAGAAATTGAGTAGGTTTACTAAAAACTTGGTAACCTTTTTCTTCTTCTTGTCCTTCCAATAATGTTCTCTATGTTTATCGTGATGGCTTCAAATCCTGTTTTACTGTACCATTGGAGCGCCACAAGGAAGCGTGATGGGACCTGTACTATTTACAGTATTCAATGATAATGCTTTAAAAATACTGTCGGTCGTATCGGAATTTTTCTATTAAATGTTCAAAATGGCCTTTATGCAATGATACAATCGTTTCTTAGAAAAGTGCCTGACATTACGAAACACTTCTGCAGTGACACTCTAATAATTTCTTCTCATCTCATACATCATCTAGGTAACTTGATCAAGTTGCGTATACTTTTGCTTTCAAATGCCCCTATATAAAAGTTTACAAGGATTAAATCTATGGCCAGACCGCCACTCTAAACAACTTCGTTTTTCTACCTATCAACGGACAGAGAGTGTTTTATCCAGCAATTAGCTAACATGAACAATAAAATACGGGGGTGCCGCGGTCCATCTTTTGGAAACATAAAGCCAGTCTTCAGAAAGATCTTTGTTTTCAGTATTTTCAAGTAATTCAAAATAAGACGTGAAGGTTCTATTATAAGAAAAACGAGATTCAATAATGTGGTTACCTGAGACTCTGAGCCAATTACACTACGCAACAAATTTAAACTTTTTTTTTGTTTATTATAATTTTTTTAATGTATCCTGCTTAAAATACCCAAAAAAGAATAAATCCTGAATATGAGTAGCACACCT
The DNA here is from genome assembly GCA_011009095.1 of Ignelater luminosus. Taxonomy (NCBI): domain Eukaryota; kingdom Metazoa; phylum Arthropoda; class Insecta; order Coleoptera; family Elateridae; genus Ignelater; species Ignelater luminosus. The sequence goes on along the minus strand of VTPC01090650.1, from coordinate 23,188 downwards.
ATTCGTTTTTCGATTTTAAACGCTATTCAATAAAAATAAAAATAACTTCAAAAATATCCTTTTATGTTTTTAAATGAACAACAATTTGCTGTAAAATGAATGTTTATTTATCTAACATACTCTAAAGCTAAAGATAACTAAAGGCTAGGAAGAACAAACATATTGTAACTAACATAATAAGAAAAATGAAAAGATATCCCTAAAAGTGCATATTACATCTATTTCGACGCTTATGAATAGTGTTGCTTTCCCTTAGTAGACTCCAGACGTAATCGCCCATCATAGCAGAGTCCCATCGCCCTTGGTAACGCTTTTCCATCGTTTTCACATCTTGGTGAAATCTTTTACCATGTTCTTCACTCACACTCCCAAGGTTTTCTTTGAAAAAATCTAGATGTGAATGCAAAAAATGCATTTTTATAGACATGCGGTATCCCATATCTCTATAAGTTTGCAAGAGGTTTTCGACAAGTTCCACATAATTATGAGCCCTGTTATTGTCCAGAAATTCATTTATAACCATACGAAATGCCTTCCAAGCTTCTTTTTGTTGTACGTTGAATTTTTCTTCTAATTCAGAAGATGCAAGTATTTTCTTAATTTGGGGATCGGTGAAGATTCTTGTCCTGACTTTTGCAAATGTTAAAGAAGGAAACATGTTCCTTATATAAAGAAAAACTTCTGATGTTGGGTCAAGAGTTTTTACAAATTGTTTGGCAAGACCCAGTTTTATGTGTAGAGGCGGCAATAAAATGTTCTCTTTTGAAACTAAAGACTCATGTATGACATTTTCTTTTCCCGGAATCAATTCGCTTCTGACAGGCCATTGGCGTCGAATGTAGCACTAACTGTCAGCTCTACTGTCCCACAAACATAAGAAACAAGAATGTTTTGTATAACCACTTTGTAATCCTAAAAAAAACTGAACATCTTAAAATCACCACACACTTCCCACTGATAACTGTTGTAATTTATAAAAGCGGGCAATTTCTTTACGTTTTCATACGTTTCTTTTAAATGCGCTGAGTAACCAATAGGAATAGATAGAAGTTTATTTCCACTGTGAAGCAAAACGGCCTTGAGGCTTTTTACAGAGCTGTCTATAAGCAGTCGCCATTCTTCTGCACGATGAATTAATCCAATTTCCTCAAAAAGACCCCCAACACTGTGACAAAAACACATATCGTCTTCCACTGAAAAATACAAAGCTATAGCTCTGTCTTTTTCTATAAAGGGAAATTTGGCAAGATGGATCTAACAAACTCCACTGACTCAGTCGTGATCCAAGCAATTCAGCTTTTTCAATGGGAAGATTTAAGTCTCTTACCAAATCGTTCAAATCGGTTTGCGTAACTAAGTGCCTTTCTAGCGAAGAGTTGTAGTTTACTTCGTCATTATCGGAGTCGGAGCTTTCTGTTTCACTTGCTATGTTCAAAATTTTTTCATTATTAGTACCTGTCGATGAACACGGTGGGAGAGGAACAGGATAGTTTTCACTATGTGAAATCGGAGCACTAGCTGATTCAAGTTCGGGATATATTATTTTCTTTCTATCTTGTGGCTTTTTGTAACAAGATAAATTGACAACACAAAAATAACAGTCTGTTGTGTGGTTTTTAGGCTCTCTCCATAGTCTTGGAACGCCAAAGGGCATTTTTCTATTAACACTACGGTACCAGGTTTCGAGAGTAGATCTACAACTACCACAAACTACATGAGGCGCCCACGACTTATCTTGGTTGCCAATTGCTATTACGACATATGAAAAATAAGCTTCAGTAAACTTTGTTTTTATTTCAATTGGATGTTTATCAAATGCCAAACTTTGGATTTGGATTTCTTGAGGGAGGTGTATGTCAAAGAGGAGAGAAGTTGCGTAACATCAACAAAATTGTTACCATGTTGTGTTCATCTTGATATTAAAGTTAGCGTGTTTTAAGAATTTACTCAGTACTGACCAAGGACAGAATTAAGAGTGGATAATTTTCATCGAAACGCCACATATTTCTTACTGTCGTAAGAGTAACCACATCAACTATAATGTACAGCCTATTTCATTATCACTGTAGTGGACTACTGTCATTCAGGACTTGTTTATTACGTTCATGTCATCCCTACATTTTAATTCCTACACAAGAACACTGTAATGCATATAACTTGAACTATATCGTCTTGAATTATCAAACTTTAATACTCCAGATATCTTATCAAGAGTAATTTGAAGTTGTAGGATGTAAAGATTTAGATATCAGTGGTGACATCGTACACTCGTGGGCCGAAATCGTTCCCAGTCGTTCCTTGCAATAACAATACGAATGCATTGTTGCTTTCTTATCAGTAACAACTGCCATGCTGTCTTTCACGCCGATTGTTATCATAATATATACACCTTGTATTAGAAGCGGCTCTGGTCACTGTTCTAGAAACGGCCATCAGAAACTTCATTCCCTTGCTGATACCCAAACGTCAGGGTTAATTTTGATTCATTTTTCAGCTTTGCGTTCGTAATAAATTTCGATATCTTTCTTGATTTGATATTGAATTATTTCTTTAGAATCATCATTTAAAACGCATAACAGAAATATAAATTGTGGTTTAAGATTTTACCTGAAACTTCTATGGTGGTTTCGAGACTGGGCATATAATATATTATAGTATAGCACTGGTGTACTGGTACAATCTTACATTTTGATTTTCAATCAAAAATCTTTCCTTCGCCAAGTCTGGCTCTTGATTATATTTTTGTAGGTCGCTGCGTTTTTCCCAAGTAACTACTGAACAATTTGGTACATTATCGTTTCCTTGGCAAACTACAATTTTTAATTGAACGACACTGCTGATAATGTGTTGTGCACTTTTGGCCTGTTGTAGAAGTGTAACGCTGTTCAAGTTCTCAAACAGCTTCTTCCTTCCTCTCTATATAATCTGTATCAACAGGTTTTGGCTTGCTGGGAGATAGTGTTAGTTCAGCACTGTTTTCTTGCTCGGCTTGATCATCGTAATCGAATTCGTCATTTGTCTCAATTTTTCTTTTCATTAAGCCAATCAAAGTATAATTGCTCGATAGATTCTTCTTCCTGATTTAACTGCTGTTTACAGAACTAAAATTGAATTTCGGTGCGTTTTTGTTTTTGTTTTCATTTTTAAGAATTCGTAGATCGATATAGTAATTTTTCCCGATAACTTCTATTTTTGGGCAAGATGTCGCTTTTATCTTAAAACTTCAGTTTGTATTAATGTCTATGTCATTCAAAGTAACGGTAAGAATTTGAGTTCTTATTTCAAAAACACTTTGATTTCTAATTATCTAAGATGCACTCTTTATGTCTTCTCCGTAGACCAAATCTTCTGTTTATCTTCATGACAAGAGATTTAGGGAACTTCGGTCAGGGAAGCTGATGCATTATTATCGTAAGCAACTCATCCTCGTGGATAATACGTATTTGGCCAGTTGCATACGTGATGATAACTATAGGAAGAGCACCATCATGCATGTTTTTACATGCTAAGCCTTTTTTGTAAAAAACCTAGAGTTTGGCTAATCGTACCAGAGGAATTGGAGATGGTTTACAGCGATGCTTGCCTAAACGTTTACTCCAAAGAATTACTAGTGATGCATAACTCATTGTTTCCAGTAGAAGTTGTTTCGCCTGTAGAAAGCATGAAACGCAGAAAGTTCACGCTGAAATTAGAATTAACTTCTGAACAGGCCGTACATGATACCAATGGAGTTTCTGTAGCAAGATAGGTAAAATGTCAACAGATAATATCGAACATCCATTATTTTAAAAATACTCTGTATATGTTTGCAACAAAATAGTTTGAAAGTTGATTTCAGATAAGTTAATAATATATTACAATATCTATTTCTATATTAATAGATAAAACTATAACTATTATTGAAGACTAGGAAATTGTTCTCGAAAATTTATTTGTTTTTGCGGCGTTAATTTCGGTGATGAAATTCTTTGATGCTGAATAGAAATGGTGCAGCAATTTATTAGTTATAAATTATTTCACAAGCCTCTATTTTCAGATTATATACCTTCAGCGCATCTGCAAATCGTTGCGAACTTCCGGCCTGACACGATTTCGCTCCCATCTGTATAAATATAATTTTGTATGTTGACGTATACGCATTACACATCTCTTTAGTAGTTAAATTTAGATATCCGATTTTCTCGCAGATAGACAGGTTAGTTTATGTCATAACGAAGTGTCGTAACAAATATTTTGAAATATTTCCAAGCCGTTTTGTAATGCCATTTTATTTTTATGGCTTTTGTTCTATCCGCATGACAAACAGCAAATTACAGTCGTTCAACATTTTAAATCCGTATAGGTCATACTCATACTTTTCTAAAAAATTCTAATTGCGTGAAAGAAACTGATTTAACTAAGTTATGCAATGTTATGCTTATTTAAAGAAAGAATGGCTTAATTTTCAGTACCTGGAAAATTGCACTTTTTTTATGAGCATTTGTTTTTCATTGTTTGTTATGCAAACGCAAAGATATTAACATTCCTGTCTATTCCAAGAAAAATGTATTTATACCACAGGTTTTAAAAATAATTCATTCAATATGGTCTATGTTTTAAAATTCTTAAGGTTTTATAGTTTTTTTTATTGTTAGTTCTAATTATTGTTTTTATAGATTCATTCACTTTAATTTACTTTTTGGTAATTTCTAACCTGTTACTTTGATTTTCTCGAGTTCAAAAACACCTCAAATAGGGGTTCCACAAGATTTTACTTGGGCTCTTTGCTATTGATAGTTTTTTGTATGACTTGTTTTTTATTGAAATAACTTGAAAAATAAATCTTTGTTGTTTTAATGTTTAGCCTAATAGCAAGGTTATCTGACCTTTTGCAGAAAATGAACCACATTCGGTTTTTCTTTGAAAGCAATCACAAAGAAATTTTTAGCATTTAAAAAACATACGCAAAACTAAGCTGGCATGGGTTTATCATTATTATTTTTATTATTATTATTATTATTATGTAATGATTTTACGTCTCATAAAATTTGTAGGTTGCATTTCTGTAGTTACATGAACCGAAGGTTAACATTCTTGCCCAAAAAACAGCTCAATTTGACTTTTTTAAATTTGGATTTTTTAAGATGTAAATCTTGCGAACTATAATATCATCTACTTCAAGGTAGCAATTTGTTGCCTGTTTTACCATAAGAAATAAATCTTTTCTACTCTACCACATTTTATCTACAGTAATCTTTTTCTCAATCTGACATTTAAAGAATATAAGATGTCTGCGTTTTCCCAAGGCGTACGAAATGTACATGAGTGAAACTATATTTAAATAAATTGTGTGCGCTATGTAATAGATCACCCTTCAAGTTGGTAAATTTAGTAAATTAAATTATCTTGAGTATCAATAGAAACAGTTAACCTGACAACAAGCACGTAACAACCTCTCATTTTTACGTCTGAAATTCCTTTGTTACTGTTGTCAAAGTTCTGACAAGTTAGCTTTTTTAGGGGCATTATTGTTGTTCTAAATCGTCGGTTTCCCTGTTTCCTTGTTGTCGTAGCATTGCCTCTTCTCCGTTGTTTGAAATCTTATCGATACAATCAGAAATACTTGAGATTCCAGAAACTCTGTTTAGATTCCTGCACTTTTGAAACAATTGATTATGTTGGTTATTACAAAAGTAGTTTTTATTACTTCGGAAGAATTACAATAGTGAACGTTCTCCTCGAATTGTTAATATACTATGCTCTAACACCTTGATTATAATGGATCTTGAAAGGCCTGAACACGGATGTACCGAATAGCTAGAGGCGGTGCATCGTATGTGGAAGGTGGAAACATGATATTTTTACACCCTTTGTTAGAATCATTTTAATGGCATCTAAGTAGCAGTGAATTTGCTGGTTATCAACTGCACGCGACATATTTCTTATTCTATGTTTCTAAATATTGCGGTATTGTATACTGGTAACTTGAGATGCCCCCAAAGAAAGTATTCCAAGCGATTGCAATCTGGAGAAAAAGCTGGCCAAGCAATGGTTCCCACTCAAAGTTTATTTACTTTTTTTTAACATCTGTAAACTAAAAGTCATTTTATTTATTACAGCAGGAACGTGTTGGTCAGCCATGGTACGAAACGGTCGCTGCACGGAATTACTAAACGAATCAAGCACCAAAGAAGATTGCTGTGACAATCGAAATCTTGCAACAGCATGGTCAGCTGAAGAACATGATTCAGGTACTCTTTTTTTCTTGAGAGTTCTTGGAGGGGGAGTTCCGTGTTCACCCTGTAAAGGTATTTAACCTTTTACTTTTATGGATCTTTGTCACTTTATTATACTTTTTAATTTAGAATCTTGTACTGGTGTATCGTGTAGTAATGGAAAAGTATGCGCTATAAGAAATGGCCGCCCAAAATGTATATGCTCTCCAAAGTGTCGAAATATGAAGCCACAAGTGAAAGGTCCTGTTTGCGGTACGGACGGTCGAAGTTATCGTTCCCTCTGTCGCTTAAGAAAACGAGCTTGCCGAAGAAAAACGGGCACTCTTTCCGTTGCCTATTATGGATTATGTCAAAGTCAGTATTTACAACTAAAATTAGTAGAGTAAAAGTAATTTATTGTATTAATTTGCATAGATTCCTGTGATAAAATTACGTGTCCATCTGGCAAACATTGTCTGGTTGACCAAAATATGATCCCACATTGTGTTCGTTGTTCGCGTAAATGTCCTGCTAGTCCTACACGTCGTCAAGTATGTGGTTCTGATGGTACTACTTATCCCAGTCCTTGCCATCTTAGGGAGTCGGCTTGTCGAAAAGGCAAAGCTATTCCAATAGCATATAAAGGCAAATGTAAACGTAAGTAAATTGTACTATGAATTCTTACCTTCTCCGTTTTTATTTGTTTTGTTTCTTTTTTTTTGCAGCGTCTGCCACATGCAACAAAATTACATGTCGAGATCAACAGTTCTGTCTAAACGATTTCGACTCTGGTTTACCTCGTTGTGTAACTTGCACCCGTCGTTGTCCCAAGCCTAGACATATGCCTGGTCCAATCTGTGGTACAAACAATAAAACCTACCATTCGTGGTGTTACATGATTCAGGATGCTTGTGCGAAAGGTTACATAATTGAAACAAAATATTCAGGCAAATGTGTTAGTATCAATAACTTATTTAAAACTTAAAAGTCTAATAATAATAAGCAATAACCGAAAAGCTCCTATACTGAGCATTTGTTGAGACAGGGTATACATTAAAACTAAAAATAAATTTCCAAGCCATCTTGGTTTGGGCGACTTTAAGCATTTTATTCTAGCTTCCAATGTCAAGTTGGCAGAACGACTGTCTTAAGACGCACCGTTGTGGAGGTGCATAAATCAGTTAGATAACACCAAGTCTCCTCGAAGCAATCGTGACACTTTTCTTTGAATAGCGCCTTTATTATCTACAGATTTCTGCATACAAATCTTTTTGGTCTGAAAAAACTAGCATATTCCCACTCTTTGTTTGTTCGACGTGCCATCTTCAAATTGCCTGTAGATCGATCTGGATATTGCCGCCTTAATTCGCTTTTGGTCAGTATTTAGGCATTTGAGTATTCATTCTCTGATACATTTTCATGTTCAATTCATTATGAATGATATGAAGCACTCATTCACATGGGATGTTCAAAGTCTCTTGATATTTGTTTGAACTGATTTGTAATCTTCGAAAATCAAATTATGGACAGTATTGATGTTTTCTAGTGTTAACATAGAAATCAGTCTTCTAGCCCTCTAGTTTCTTCTATTGTAAAATAGGGAGGACATTGATCTGTCAAGTGTCAACATGTCATCTTAAATCTTCTTACCAAACAATCCCTTCAAACAAAAATTTTTGAAACTTTATCACTGAACTGTATCCAATTTGGTCTCAAACTTTGCATTTGTAGTGGTCAATGTTTATACTTGTTCCATGGTAACGACATGATTTTTGTTTGTTAGAAATGACTAAGGTCAGCTATTTATCAATATACTCCTCATAGCGTTCGTACTGTTCTGGTAGATACAGAAGTTTACATTCCTTGACCTACATTAGATCCTTGAAAGATCATTGACATTTTCTTCGTGGCTCAGAATTTCTACATATTGATTATTTTAATCCCTTAAATCTGGTTTTATGGCAAGCTGGAAAGAAAAGAAAATGCCTTCCATAGAAGGTCGAAAATCTAAATTCTCAATAATCCCAATTGATTATATTTGTCTTACCAGAAGGTATTAGTTACAGATTGCAGCCAAATATTTTTGTGTGATAGACAGGAATGAATATACTACAGTTTTTGGATGCCTTATGGTGTGGGTGGGTTCATCTATGAAAGATCACGTTCAAATTTCTATTAAGCAAAATATTTAAAGTGCATGTGTGAGAAGATTATTACTAGTTTAAAGTCTTTAAGTTTTAAAAAACTAAACGATAAACGCGTGATGTTTTACTATTTACTCTTTATTTTAGATTTCTTTCACTATCGCTCAATGAGTTTGAGCTTAGCAAAATTTTGGACAGTTTGATGCATTCGCTTTCTTGGGTATTAAGCACACCATTTATTTGGTATTGCATAGGGACACCTTTACCAATCAGAAAATTATTCTGGAATTTTCGTCTGATTATAGAAATGTTGCTTCCTATGTTTGTATGAATTCCTTGTAATACATATAAAATGTCATTTTGATTCTCAAATTGGAAAATTGAGCTCAATGACAAGTATTCTGACAAATCCTCTTTGGCAACTTGTTCAAAACTTCATATTGATCCTAAGATCCAAATGCTCCAACTGCTATTTAAATTGAACCAGTGGGATATTCAAACAGAATAATTAAGAAAAATGTTATACTGATGTTTAGGGTTCTGTTATGATGCTCTATAGTTTTTGTCCAGTTTAATAAGTTTCTTTGCAAAAATTTCTTTCTTATAATTTTAATTTAGTAACCCGTACATGTATTATTGCTATAATTTACATGTAGTATTAATTTATCTTAATATTCTTTCAGAGTAATTCAACGCAAACTTGACAGATCTGCAAAAGGAACAATTGCAACAAAACCAAAGATGTATACTGTACCCATAAAAAGAAGGACTTGATTAGTTGTAATAATCTTTCAGATCTTTATATTTATATATAATGAATGTTTATTTTTAAATAAATATTTTACTTTTTAAATTCAAGACAGCAGCACTATAATTTTCTACAAAAATTGAACACATATGTTAAGTATAGGCTGCTTTATAGTACTTGTTTTTCTTTATCTTGTTTGTAACTATTAGTATGGAACAAATTTATGAGAGAGCAGCAATTTTGGTTATCTGTCAGTGTGTAATTTTGCAGATTTTAATCTTGATATTATTTGTAGAAAATAACTGAACAGAAGTATCTTCATATGTTAATTAAGGTATTATACTTTTTTAATGTCATTACTTATTGATAATATTGTACCTAATTTTTTGTTTTTGTTTCTTTAGTTATGGTATTATAGATAGTTAATAAGTTTGTAATTAGATTTCCTTGATAAGTGCTCGCAGAAATACGCAAATTTGTTTGAGTTCTAATATTTTACCACTAGAGAATCGGCATGGTTTTATTAACTATGTGATAAAGCAGTTTTATGATCTCACATTAATAATAAAAAAATGAAAACATTGATAATATTCCACTATTGCAAATGCATTTAAGTATTGTATAATTTTTAACAGTCAGACTAATTTAATTTCTAAATTCTTGCAATAGCTGAGCACTTATATACAGAGGATCTAATAACACCACTTATAATGAACATTTAATTATTCATAAAGGAATTGGTAGGTAAACTTGTACCTGAGTAGTGAGTAGTAATATATTAGAAGTAGAATATCAAAATAACTAAAGAAGGAAGTGGAATAAGAATGTGGAATTATGATAAAATACAGGTTCAGTACAATAGCTTTATTATCAGCAAAAAAAGTCATTCATTGTATTAAGTTTTTCATTAATAAGAAGCTTACACATTAAAATAAATTTTTTTAATTGTGTAAAAATGTAATAAATACACAAACAAAGAAAAATATTGCAAAGTCAAACCTGTTGTAAAGTTTGTGTAAGGTAAAGCAATTTATAATATTGAACAAATTTAGGCACACCATAAAATGTTTAAGGATATTCTACACTTATCAAGGTCAAAGCTGATTAGATGCAGTAAATGAATCATAGAAAAACTGATTTGATTAATTTTCATTTACAGAAAGCAGAAACTTCAGAGTCAGTTATCGAACATTGAATGCAAGAATTTGGAAGATATAATCTAAAGTGATCAAGGAAAGCAATCACGTCATTCAGGAACTGATTGTAAAAACTTGCAAATCATAAAATGTATTATCGATGTCTTGCATAAGCTGAATAGATCAGAGGATAACTAAAATAAAATCTTTCAATGTCTGAATCCTCTTTAGAAAATTGTCTACTATTGTTTTGTCTTCTCACATGACACCATATTTCAATTGAATTTGGCCTCTTTGAATTTCTGGATGAATTAATTGGTTGCTTATAAATTACAATTTTCTATGTAATTTTGCACTTAAAACCACTTTGTTCTACAACTTTCTGTCTTGCATCTTTTTCCCAAATCTTCACTTTAAATAGTTTGATGTGTTGTTTGGTCCCACTATGGTAATCTCAATCTTTTTTGTTTTCTTTTTTTTGTTTGATTTTCTAGCCTGTTTTCCTCAGTGTTCTTACTCCTTATCAGATGGCCTGCACCATTCTATTACTTTTGCATATTTTACAATGCCTCAGGAATTATGTCCTGTAGGTACTGAAATAAAATTTTCACACAATAGTCATCATTAAAGGTATACAGTTCTACTGGTTGATTCAGTCATCGGAATTATAAATGTAGAAGATACACTTTCTTAAACACCTTCTATGGTGCACAAGGTCTTTCCAAAAACATATTGATATAGATTTTTTTAATTATACAGGGTGTTAGTAAACTAATGGTACTCCGTGAAACAGGTGATAGGAAAAGTCATTTGAAATAGAAAATTCTAGTAAAAATTGTTTCTATCTTGCTCCGTTTTCGAGAACATATGAAAAACAGCTAGCACCATCTGGCAACGGTGTCGCACTAAAACCTTGATTATAGTCTTGCAAATTTATTTTAGACACTCCCTAATAAATCATTAGAAAGTTGAGTTCAATTTCCTAAGAAGTTTTACCTGAGATGAATCCTCTGTCATAAAACCGTAAATAATCTTCTGTTTGTTGTACCTACTTAAAAGGGGTGTAGGTTGTTACTTCTTTAAGCAACAGAACGGTATTGTACAAATCGTTTAAAACTAGACTTTTGTAATGTAAATTTACGTAAAATGTGGTTTTTGTTTAATGCTGGTTTTTAGGGAGTAATTGAAAAATAGTTATTTATGCAACAAGTGAGTAAAGTGTATCTTTTTTTCACGAGAAGGAAAGTAAATCCGCCGAGTGAAAAAAAGTAACTTTACTCACGAATTGCATACAAAACTTTTTTCACGTTCGAAATAAAAATCAAGAACTACCAACTTCAATAACAGCTTTTTATTTGAAGACATTGATATTAAATGTACAATTAACCGGATTAACAATTTGAAGTTTAGAATCTGAAACAGGATTTACATCTACTGAAACTCCATTAGTGTTACAAGAATTGATATTTATAGACTTCTCAACCACTGAAAGAACATTATCGTTGATATTATTCGCACTGAAACTTGCTGGATTGGGAGTATTTCGGGAACTGTGTCCTCCTGTGAAGATTTTATTCGCGCAGTCCATTTTATTTTGAATAGACTGATCAACATATCCTTCCGCAACAGCATTTGATTTCCAACCGCCGTGTTTTTTCAGCTGAATTAGGTCTCCTCCAGAATCTACTAGTAAAGACGCGGAAGATCGTCTAAATGCATGTCCAGTATAATGGTCAGGATTTAGTAAACTGAGGTATTTAGCAACAATCGGCGGAATTTTAGAAAAAGTATTTATACCCACAACTTGGGTTTTGCAATTACCGTTTCGAAATTGTAAGAAAAAGTGATTACTTTTTACGTTCTTTAGTCGCTGGGCTTTATATTTCCGGTAAATTTCGATTAAATTTAGGTCTTTCTGAGTTGTTTCGGCAATTACGGTAAATCGTCGTTGAATATGTGTCTTTGAATCCGGAATAGTAATGATCAACACAGTTCCGGTGTCATTAATATCTTCCAAAGTCATTTTGTATAGTTCTTCACGACGAAGGGCTCCCGCGATTCCAAATATCAAAGCGACCTACAAACGACAATACATCATTATACGCATAACAGAAAAATTTGCATTACCTTGTGCATTAGAAAATGTTTATCGGGAGCATCTTCGAGAAATTTGTACACTTCTTCCCGGGAAAATGTTTTTGACTTTCTGGGTTTGTAACCAACCGACTTGTTTTTTAAATAAGCGATTAGTTTTGAGTATTTACTTATATCCACATTATTATTTATTAATAGTGTAGACTTTAGTTTAGAGTAAGTCGACCAAAGTGTTGGCGACATCCACCGTTTTGACTTTTCTTCAAAGTAGGCTAATAAAACTCTTTCAGTAAAACTACAGACTTGTTTTTCAGCTCTCCATTTCATAAATAAGTCGTATTCTTTTAAATATTGGCCCTTGGATTTTTCCGGTAATAGATTCGATGTGGCCGTACTTGTCGCCTTGGCAATTTGGTTCACTTTTTATTTTGTTGTTATACATCAACCAGGAAAAAAAAGATAATTTGTCATTATAGTCTATTGAGTACTTCTTAACTGTAAGATATTTTCAGTATATTAACATGTTATTAGTCATTTTGAATATGCCATCATATATTAAATGTCGTTGTTTCATATTATATTATTTGAAAAAGATTATAAACAACAAAAATTAACAAATAAATGAAATTGTATTCCATGTCGTAACTAAATGGAATTTAATTCGTTTCTTTTTTTTCTCAATATCCTTAAACATTTTGAGCAATGCTCTCCTGAAATAATGGGACCTTGCCATAAGTAGGAGAATTTCTTTTATGTGCAATTGCACAATTGTTATATCATTGAATTAATTGTATTAAAAATAGAGGAAAAGCATTGTACTAAGGATGGTATTGATGTATTTTAATTTGGGTTTTTTGTTTTGACAATTAGAAAGTTACAATTTTATGTTTATAATAATTTGTATGTTAGTTATTTGTTTTACACCATTCTAATTGACAATCAAAAACAACAATATAAATTCATTTCTCTTTCAACTGATAATAATCTATTAACTCTTTTTCTTACTTTTGGCATTATTATTTGAAACATCTGTCAAGTTAACTTTGCCTTCCAGTAGCATTTTTCAAAACTATGTAGGTGTTAACATACATATGTGCTATTTTGGATTTTCATAGTTATCTGATTCCACATACTTTTTGTAGACATCACGTATGATCTAATTATGCATTTCAGATAGGAAACGTAATGATTTGAAATTACAAAATGCTTTCTCTTTTATAAAACAATCTTAACTATAATTCAGATAAAATTCCTAGTTATTCTTAGTTTCATTTGATTAGTTTGTTCTTTTCAAACTATGATTATTAATCTTGCAACACAGCACATTATTTCTACAAATAATCAAGATTGATAGAAGTTGAAATTCATAAATATTACTTGGGAGTGGTATTTTAAAACAAAATGTTACTTAATACCGATAATAATCTATAATTACATAATAGAATTATTAACACCTACTAATTAGTTATCGTTATTGTTACAAAATTTATAAAGTGTCATTATTACATTGTATAATGATATATGTTCCATTGATAGTCAAAAATATGAAACGTTCTTGTTAACTCATATCTATTTATATTCTTTATTTTTTATAATTATTTATTCTGAATTATATTTGTTAGTCTCTGTACAGTATTGTTACTTAAAAGACTGTAGATGCACAAATGCTTGTTTAGAGAAAGCAAACAAAAAAAGAGAAAAAGGTTCTAATTAGTTTTGTACTTACGTAGTTTTTAAAATTGCAAATTATAATTTATTAAATATTTATTGTAGAAATAGATTTCCAACACTGTACTGAAGTATTAGATTACCAATAAAGTGTAACAAAAAGATATTTTCTTCATTACACTGTTGATTGTATATTTTCAATCGATTTAACTAGTTCTTAGTATTTATTATCAAAAGAAATCTGATATTCTGTAAAACTAAAAACTGGAATTGGACTTCATATAGTACCTATTTGAGATAATGTGTTTTATATTCAGCTACATGATGTTGCAGGTTTTTTCATTTTGGCGTAAATCACCAGGGCTTTAGTTGAAGAATATAAACTATCAATACTCACTTAAGCCTTTAAAAGTTTTCACATAGGTTTGTCCAGTCCTTATTTTCCTTTCATTATCATTCATCCATGGAAGCAAGATTCTTTAACCAATGGTTTTTTGTCCATCAAGCTGAAAGAACGTTCACATTCAACTTTCGGCACTGAGATAGTGTTAACTGCTGGATACCAAAGGAAGAAGATCGCTTGGTTGTTTATTTTAGAAAAGTGAATTATTAAAATACAAACTGGAAAAGAAGTCCTCCAAGAAGACAGTCTACTACTGTGTGAAATGAAAGAGTTGCTTCTACAGTTAAAACTTTTTGAGTTGGGAAAAATGAAGTATATAACTGTTTTAGAACTGTGGGCTGACTGAATACCTTGTTTAAGGGAGAGGTGGGATCGAAGCGACAGTTTTTTAGTGATTTCTTGAATCCAGCTTCAAAGATTATTGAGTTCTTTTTAAATGAAGTTTTAAGTTTCTAGCCTCAATTTTTACCCATAAAATGTTGCACAATTTGTTGAAAATGAATTTAAAATAGTTTTAATATCTTATTGTTCCCATCTAGAGGGAACATTGAGACACAACATAGGTAACAATGAGACATTGTCGTGATTTGATCGAAACTTGAAGAAACGCAAGAGAAATACAAAACTAATGCATATTATAAGATGAAAAGTCAAAATCAAAATGGATATAAAACATTTGTCGTTTTGCAGCTCCGTAAAACTCTGGCGCCGATAATACTAACAATACATCTGTAGCTGACTTATGATAAATAGTTATCTCAAAATTGTCAACTTCAATTTGTTCTTTTGGTATTTTTGCAATATAACGCATAGGACTATTCTTTTTCTCATCATGAAACTTGACAACAACAAAGTCTCCTTCAATTGGCTTTCTTTGAAGTTGCAAAAAGTCATCTGAAGTGTCTTCATCACTTTCCTGTTCCTCTACCAGTCTTTTTTTAGACGCTGAAGCTTATTTTCTTTCTGGTTCCTCTTCTTCAGTTCTTTAAGAGCACTTTTTTCAGTTATTTTAATTTTTTCTGAGGTATCCGTTGGAATAAAGCTTTTCATTTCTCTCTGATTTTTGTATTATTTCTAGCTGGAGTGTTTGGGTTAACTCCACGAAACAAAGGGAGAAATGTAAGTAGGTTGATTCAGTGAAGATGGATCGTTATCTTCATTCAACTGGGATGATGTCATAAGATTTGTTTTTCTTGCTGGTGTACCAGGAGTAGAAGGACTGATTAGATTTGAAGTAGAAGACGTTGAAGGTTGTTGATTACTTGATGAAGCAAGATCGGACTGTTCCGAAATATTGCAGAGCTCAGGCCCAGAAGTCTGTTTCTGTAAAAATGTCTTGATCAAATGGAAATATTCCACATTTTCTGAAAGCATTCTGAATCGACGAAGGATTCATTGTTTTTCTATAAGCATAGGCAACACATAAATTGTAAGTGGCTTCCCTGGGTTTTCATTAGAAATAATTTCACTGCTTCAGCATAAAATGTTTGAAATGAACTTAGCACACCAACATCAAGTGGCTGTAACTTGTTGCTGGTGTGCGGTAGAATAGTTAACGCTATAATACCATTAATTTATATTATCAAATATCAGTAAAATGGGATTATCTTTTGTACAATTTGAATATGGAATTACGCGCTCTAGCACTTTTACAAACAGCTCTTGGTTCATCCATGCACTAGGTGTAACTAGCCCCTATATCCCTGGAAAACATCCTACCAACATATGATCTTTGAAATCATCGCAGGAGGCAGAAAGTTCCATTAGCCGCAATAATGTAACATGCCGTATGTTCGAGCTTGTTAGATAAATGAAAGTGGACTGCAATTTTTATTGATTTATTTCAAACTCAAAACATGTAATTTTCTTAACACTATTTGTTGATTTAATGCTGATGAATTCTTATTCACTTATACACTACTTATTTTGCTGAACTACTTGAACAGTTCTTTCCTCCCTTGCGGCTTATGTTGTAGAGGGCGTGCGTGTCATCCTTGTTCGTAACTTACAAAAGTAACAATATAAGAAGAATTTAATGTATAAACTTTAAACACCGTGATTAAACAGCCACGTTCTCCACTATTGACTGTTATTCATCTGTTTTGCTCCGTTTTTGGCAACAACTTCTTGGGTATTTGGAACAGTTGAAGTCCCCGTTTCATCGAAATTAAAGATCTTTGCACCATCGGCAAACTGCGGATAACGAAAAAAAATTGATTTTAGATTTTTGAAAAATAGTTTCACATTGTGTCGATTAAATGAAGTGGCACGTATTTTATGTCGATGCATGAATCCTACCATCCAGCCTTTTTATTTTCATGCCATTTGCTTGGAATAATGAATTCTGAAATACAGGGTATGTCTCACTGTTCCCTGTATCTCATCGTTCCCACCTCTCCCCTATGTCTTAAAGGTGACAAACTCTGATCTAAATTTCATTTACCACTATTCCCAGAATTTACTATAACATTGCATGATTCACATTGCACTTTTTGATCAGATTTTGTTCTTGTCTGACACTTTCGTAGTGATGTGGTTGGTTGGATATTTCTAGCTAATTTATAATTGACAACACAACTTGCAATGCGAAGCTCTTTACTTGCCTAATTTCCAAGTAATAATTAGTGATGAGCACTATGTAGTAAAATAAACATCGTATAACGACTCCATTCAATTGTTTTTTCTAAAGGCTCCAATAGCACTGGTCTTTAAAAAATTATGTTGTTACTGTAATTAAGGTTTTATTGTTTATAACAAATAAAAAGGTAATATAAAAATATTACTTGCAATTATTAAGCTAATTATTTTCTCTGGGTTAATTTTAATGTATATTAAGTTTTATTACGATAAAATGAAGATTGTTGCAACTGTTTTATGCATTTTTATTGTGGTAAGAAACAAAAACATAGTTTTGTAATGAAAGTTTACATCAGCTCAATATTTCTATCTAGTTATTTGTTATTTATTTTTTCCAGACAGAATTTAATTTTTACCATTAGGTTAGTTGCAAATCACTGCATTTAACTTAAAAGAAAAGTTTTCTCTCAAAGCAAAACGATGCAATAAAAGAGACTTCATTTTTCTATATAAATAATGACAATTCTTTGGTCTGAAATATGCAACCTGTCACAAACATTTTCCAGTTTTATTTAGCAGATACTATTTCATCTTGTATCATGTTAATAAAATCTAACTTAAAGAAGTTTTACATTATATCATGTATAATGATATTTGGATTCCAATTATGGAATGTTTATTTCTTGGACATCATATAGTATCTTCTTCATGTAACGTTTTCAAAACTACTACCTATCCGAGGCGCTCAATTTTTAAATTTGGTTTGATGAGCTGCCGTTGTTATTACCATAGATATGATCGTCCTGCGAATTAGTGTAAAAACGACTTTAGTGTTCTATTTTTCCCTAAACTGACTCCCACTTGCGTAAAGCATAATTTACCAAATAGTCAAGTTAATTACGCGATTAACCAAAATGCATAGTAAAATCCACATGTAAATTCAGAATTATCCACGCGGAACAAGCAGTCTTTCGTTTTTTTTTTTCTATTCGCACACTCGTCCAACGCACAATTATTATATTTCTACGCTAGATACTTAATTCTAATAGCATATGTTAATCTAGCTTTATACTTTCGATAACATTTTTGTTTAGCACTGTTATATCAAATATACTCAAGTTAAAATTTTAGGTGTTGGCCATCGAAATTCCAACCATACTTAAACAATGCATGAAAGAAGTAGGACCAGATTCTGCAAAGTACCAGCTAGAAACATGCGTATGGGTAAAGAAAGGCATTTTAAAGGATCAAGTTGTAGATTTTATTACGCTTAAAACATTTATGATTGAAAACAGCATAAAAATGCATACAAGAGCAATGAATGTGACACCTATTTTAAATTCTACCCTTGTTGACATTATGTTGAAAGGCTGTATGGAGTTCAAAGAAAATACACAGATAGAGCTAGTTGGGAAGATATCTCGATGCATGATTAATAATACGGCAGGATTCTTTAATCGGCATATACTGAAGATGCAAAGTTTATTGCATTAAAATAATGTACTATTTTATTTTGAAATAAAAAATAAAATTTTGCAAAATCTGTTTCGGGATAATTAATTCTAAACTTTTGATAAGCTTGTTAGGATTTTAAAAAACAATTAATGTGACTGCAGTTAAATATCAAGCTTGATAAGATTTCACAGGATCTCCCCCAAAATCCTGTTGACCTTGTCTATTTCCAATTTACGTAGTTTCAGGGAGAACTAAGAACAAGAAATGTATTCAAGAAATGGATACATTTAATTATTTACCAGTACATATTATCAACATTGTCGCCACCAGGAATGACGCTGTTTACACCAAAAACTGACTATTCCTCTCTCTTCTCACTTGAAAAAGCGATTACCTATTTTTCTACGGCTACTGCTAAATTTGATAATGAAACTGTAGCGAAGTTCAATTCTAATTTTCACTATAATCTATATAAATGTAAAGTTGAGTAACAAGAGCTACAGGCTTATCGAATCATTTTTTTAACAATGTCTTGACTTCGATTTGATTATACAACGGAAGTAACAAACTATTCGTAGATAGTCTATATGTGCTTATTTAGCAAAGATCAAGCCACAATATTGTGTAGTAGTTAAATACAGTTCTGTTTCCTTGCAGCAGCAAGGCCAACTTTGTTCTCATTTCTATTGCTTTGATAGGCGACCGTCACTGTTTCTAGCTTTGCAAGATATTAACCTTTTGGAATTCACCAAGTGATATAAATGTTTTCAATTCTTTCAGTTTGCTTTTTATGAAGAGATTTTTTGCAAAGTAGAAGACTTTTTGAATTTTAGATATCTCAAAACAAAATAGGAAATAACAATTACCGCATACGTTGTAAGAATTTGGAGGGGGCAGGCAAGATGTTTCTTTGAAGATGAGCATCAAGGACACCGTCCACTTGAGTAGTATATGAAATGAGAATTTTTACTAAGAAAATTTAACAGGTGGCTTAACTTATTATTTAAGCCGTTTGCGTTCCAACTAACTATTTCAATTTTGCAATCCATAACTATCAATGTTAAGGATAAAGTCATTAAAAGTAATAAATTTGTTCACTGAGGTGCGCACATGGCTTTTACGTTTACTAAGCGATTTAAGCTTTATTCACAACCTCAAAATTAGTACTTAAAATTAATACTCGTTAATTAACGTAACAGTTTTTGTAATGCTTTAAACTGTTAGCATTCACAACGTCCAGAATTAACCATTAAAATTAATACTTAACGTAGAAGTACTCCAAACTTTTACGGATTAATTATACGGAAGGAAGCGTGATGCGCATGCGTCGGGAACTGTCATTTTGCTTCTTTCAGTTTTACAGGTTAGAACTTTTAGAATCAAACGTCGAATTTGTTTACATTATTATTTGTGTAAAAATTTGAGAAAAAGGAAAATATGTCACGCAGTTGTTTTTTTATTATGAATTTTACTATGTTACTCAACAGGTGACACTACTGTATACGTATTAATTTTATAGATTAATTTTGTTAATTGCAGATGCTTACTTTAACTAAATTAACGAAATAATTGAAGGTATTAATTTTAAGTACTAATTTTGAGGTTGTGAATAAAGCTTTAGGGTTTTAAATTCCTCTATTGATTCGGTGAACTCGTTCACGGAGCCCATTTCCTGCACCGATGCTAATATCCGGATTACTCTTCGCTTGATGGGGGGTTGACTCTTGTCAATTTGTTGCCCATGGATTACTTTTGGGCATGGGAACCGGCTTTCTGGGGATGCTGTTGATTGTTAATTTGCTTCGTCATTTTGGTGTATACCGAGCAGACGATGTTGCTAGCCACATGCTCTCCCTGGCAACTGCTGCATTTCGGCGTACCCTCGTTGGCGCCGGGGCAGTCCCTGGACCAATAATTTCCCGCGCATTTTTCACATTTAACGCTGGAAAGCAATTAGATGCCGCCTGTCCCCATCTCTGACATCTGCGGCACTGGATGATTAGTTTTTTGTTAAAGTGTCTTTCCCACGTTATTTTCACTCGATTGATTACTTTTACAGTTCTTACTCACACTTTGTTCTTTTATGCGGTCGATAAAAGTTTTTCTTTCACTTTTGTCTTTAATAAAGATGTTAATATTGTTTCTCGTGTACTTCATGCTATAGCCTTTCGTAGCGGTTTTACCAATTATCTTGGACAATTCGCTATGATTAACAGTGTAGCCGTGTAGGACGACTGGTGGAGGCGGCTTCTCTTTTTTCGATCGATTTTGTTTCCCGTCTTCTACGCCCTCGGAAGCTTCTATTTTCATGCCACTTTCGTTTTCTGAGTTATAATCGTTGTCTTCTACTTCACTAAGCACTTCGTACCGATTTCTCGTTTCAATTGGCTGGGATTTTATCTTGTTTCCACTTCCGCTGCTATTAGAATCTTCACAGGGTTTCCTTGTTTGGGATCTCACAGGTGTAAATATCAGGCTCCCTAGATTCCCGTTTTCTTCTTCAACGCCCATTGCGTTGATTTTCTGTGCTTTATCTTCCTCGTTGCACGATTCTGCTTCCGTCACTTCGCTAGACGCATCGCGCCTTGCCTTTTTAACTATATCCACTATAAAATGCAAGTTATAGCTCTCACAATTATCTGTTATAAATGCATCAATGAACTATTAGCACTTATGTTATGCTTTTGATTCTTGCTACACCTTTCTACGTTTTACGTCAATAGGTCATTGCAGTGAAAACTGTTATCGTAAGTACCCGAGAGCATCGTACTCGCTGCTTCCATGCACCACGGATGCTGGACAGAGACTGGTACGAGAACTGGTGCATTCAACGTGGTATGGGTGTTGCCTCTAGATTTTAGTTGCACTGCGGCTTTCTTTTTTGAGCACAATCGCAACTCCTATCTATATATGATAATGACAAATTCAAATCGAAACGTGCCATTCACTTATACTGCGTTTTCAAAATTCTTAATGCACGTTTAACTTCCTTTCTATTTTAATGCCGCCTGCAGACGGAACGCAAACAGCAGTGCGGAGGGGAAATAACGAAAAACTAGGTTTATTTGAAATCACCGGTAGGTGACATAACAACACATATTATTAAAAGGTCTGAAACGAATTGAAATAAACAAACAGCGACGAAGAAGATTTTTCTGTATAGGATTTTGCAGGTGTTGCAGGTAGCATTTCAAGCACTTTGGTTTCGCGTAGCAATTTGATGTGGCATGACTCCATTCTTGGCATCGGTGGCGGTATCTCTCCCAGACAATCTTGGTATAGTTTAAGTATTTTTCATCTTTTATTAGTTTGTTTATTACAACCTGTTAGAATGGAGACGATGTTTTTCTTTAAATAAGTTATATTTCGTTGGTTTGGTAGAATAAGAAAACACAAGCAGGTTGAGGTTAATAGATTTATTTATTAGTGAATATAATAGTGAAACGTTCTGGAATATACAGCTTAATTCGTTACGTTATGTTACTTGTACGGTGTTTAAAACTAAACTAACTTGATCTGAATGGTCACACATGCTAAAACCTTAAAACTAAACCCAAAACTGACCCTTAAAATGCTATTGTTCTAATTTTGTTCTTCCGAGAACTACTAATATGTTAAATGCTTAACATATGCTTTAACACTACTCGTGGTTTTAGTGAAAGTCTTATTTTCGGTTTTGAAAACATTCTCCTAATTCCGAGAATTCTTTACATCCTCCGCCGGCCCAATTATGAAGACCGAAGTTCTAGCGGATAAAGTAACTGCACAGGACGCCTTATCACAGTACCATCACCGCACTTTAGAACACAAGCCCGCGCTTTACCGTCTCGCCCTTTAATCAGCTCTTGAATAACTCCCATTTTCCACAGCAATCGACTGGTGTCACTTCCGCGAATCAACATCACGTCGCCTACACTTAATTCGCACACTCACATTATGATGAGCACTACGAAGATGTTGCAGGTACTCCGTCGTCCACCGCTTCCAGAAGTAGTCCGTAGCTTGCATTCGTTGTCTCCATTGCTTGCGGAGTTCGTTTCCATCGGCCTTCTTTAAAATCTGAGGAACGGTTGTCTCACCGTATCCTATCAAAAAATGTGATGGGGTTAATGGTAACAGTTCATCGGGATCGTCTGTGATGTACGTTAATGGCCTTCCGTTGATTGTCGCTTCTATTTCTGTGATTAGAGTAGATAATTGATCCCTGTTTAAAAGAAATCGTCCAACAGACGTCTTCAAGGCCGTCTTAACGCTCAGTACCAACCTTTCCCAGAAGTCATTCCACCAAGCCGCTCGGTCTACGATGAGTTTCCATTTGATTTGGAAATTCGGCGCTAGTCTTTTAATACCTTCACTTTCTATTACGTTACCAAATTCTTGAAAATCACCTGCTGCTCGTTTAAATATTTTTGCGTTATCCGAATGGATTATTCGTGGCACTTCATGCTGAACCATAAATCTTCCAAGTGCCAATAAGCTTGTTTCCGTACGTAAATTTGAATCCAATTCGAATTGTATTGCACGAGTAACATCACACGTAAACAAAATTACGTAACCCTTTTCCCTTTTGTTTTCTTTAACATATAACGGTCCAGCAAAATCTAAGCCGGTTACCTGAAACGCTTTCGCTTTCGTTATGCGATCTTTCGGTTTCGGCTTCCCATTGTCTTCCATAAATGGATTAAAAGTTAAAACATTAGAATCGCGTTCGATCACTCCACGGTCCTTCAAACAGGCACTTTCTTTAGGGTATTCGTGGCACTGGCATT